>CAJHQP010001081.1:0-132970 GCA_905132765.1 Moricandia arvensis
AAATTGGAATGAATTTTTTCACCAAATATATTATAACTATTTTTTTTTAAAAAGCTTCTTTTGGTTGAAATGTTAAAATGCGACGAGAAATTTTAGTTAAGGGATTCCAATGCAGATGCCCTTCCTCACTTAGATTCATTTTACATTTTTCTTATGCCAACTGCATTCGTTTCTTATAATGCATTGGTGCAAGAAAATCTTTTGCAAATATGGACTTGTGCAACCACATTACGGTAGTCTAGAGGTTACCAATGCATGGGTCTTTAATTCTTATGTAGTTAGATAGCTTGAATCTTTAACTTCCACATAAAATAATTGGATTTGTCTGTTACCGATGAATAAATCCTTAGAAGATTAGTCGATTGGATTTTGGTCCAGTATACACCCTTAATTAATAAAAAAAAAGATACTTGCAATCTCACACCTAAAACTTTAACAGAGGAGACATCGTTTCCAAATGATACAAAGATGCATACAAAAGTAAGCTGAAAATTGAAACAGTGGATAGGAAGGGAAAAAAGAAGAAGAAACCAATGTGAAGCAGATCTTGCACCTGAAACTTAAACACATCCATGTCATTTACTTTCTATTTTGGTTAATGATACATAGGTAACTGACCAATCTTAGATCAAGTTATACTAGTTGTCCGAGAACCAAAGATTGTTATGATTCATTAATACAAAGACGAACACATTGTTGTGATGAAAACCAGGAGTAACGTCAACGGCATTTCTCAAATCTCATCACGCTTATAATTAACTATAAATGTCAACCACGTCTATAACTCACTTCAATAATTGATGCTGTATAATAGAATAAATCTAAAACACCCTTTAAGCGAGACATAGCTTAAATTATACAGGTAGGATGCTTTTATATTCTAAAGTAGACATATATCATAGATTAATTAACACAATTTACTACTACGCCACTAAAACACGAATTGAATCCGTAATCTCATCTATGTGCATCATATGTGGGATAATAATGAGGTTTCTTAGGTGGATCAAGTTGAATACAAAAGAGTAATCCTTGTATAAATTACGTCATTGCTCGGAGAAAAGTCTTATGTATATTAGTATGAATGATCATCATGACCATTATTCATATATAATTTCTACATTTTTTCATTGTTATTCATTTTAAAAAGTACAATGATTGCTAGGCACCTCGTCATCGGTTCAAATTTAAGCCGCCAGTTTTGTTTTTCGGGGCATATTTTGATTGTGATTTTGCGTGTATTTACGGAAAATATATTAATCACAGTAGAACAAGAGAGAATGAAAATACGAACTACTTTATTTTATGAAGATTTGAGCCACTAATTAACGGATTGAGTAGATCTTATCAAAACTAGAAGTTGAAAGTTGAAACGAATTGTTATTTAGTTTAATAATTAGAAAAGTTAGTCGTCGTATAAGGTTTTAACATCAAGCTATTGGTTGACAATGTCGGATGAAAGCGATTTATATGACTAACAAACATAGATCAAGCTATTTAAAGTTGTTTAAATATCTAAAACAGTGACATGAACTTTTAGCATGGCCGAAACGTTACATACGTCCACGTGTCATTGCTGTTTAGTTTCTCCCCACGTATCCAAAACTTCATTATTTGTATATATTTTTTTATATTGCCGGCTCGTGAATTCTTGATTTAATTATAGTTGTTTCTGATTCTAATTTGAAAACTAATCTTATTTAAAAATTTGAGAGGTTTACCATATCAACATGACAGCCACAATACTTACAGGTGTGCACTGTACACTGCACAATAAATGCGTAGCCCAGGGTACCACGATTTTTCTATTTTATACACTAATTAAACAGACTTTACTTAATATGTATATGTTAATTCTTACATATTCATGAGTCATAGTTAAAATTTAAGAATAGTCCCAACTTTGGACAACTCAATGTTTATGATAATCTATCTATACATTTAAACAATATTCACTAATGTATAGTTTGTATGCGACCTGTCAATAATTTAACAATACTTTATGCATCAGTGTCCTTATTTCCGTTATAATTACTATTTTTAAGTGATCCAATAGCCAACAAACATTTTTCTATGTTACATTTTCAATCAACCGAGCATTGACATTAACGTATTAAACGAAAATACTTTGAATCTTGAATCTGACATTTCAGGTATCGTTGACTTAATTTATTTAAGTTTTCGAACGGATAATCTGTTTCGATATTAATTTTAACAAAGTGTTACTTTAAAACAAAATCAGGATATACACCATTGCATTCTCGACATTTCTACACTACCGGGCTTTATAATGCATATGATCGGGGTTATAGATACTGCAAAACAATCCAAGCATTAAATGTTAGATTCTTGAAAATACAACAATCACATACATATTTGTTCTTTTTTTTTTCATTTTTAGCTGCATATTTTTTTTTTTTGATTTGTAGTTTTTTTTTGTTTGAATCAATCTTAATATGGTATATTTTTTTGATCAAAAAAAGTTTTTTGAGACATAAAATTTTTAATGTCTCTTATTCATTCACTTGTGCTTTACCTATATAATTTTCATTTCATTTGTATATAAATTAACGGTGGTCGGTGTTTATTTATAAGAGTCTAATCATATATATTTGAGAAATATCCTGTCATAATTCTAAAAAAAAATGTTATCATAATGTAGAAAACAAAGTAAAAATGATCAAAAGAATTTTTATTAAAAGATTTAAAGACGTATATATCTTTACATATCTTTACAGTTATTTTTTTATCATCAAAGAATTTCATTCTGAACTAAAGGGCTCTATACATACAAGCCTCAGGAGTTTAGCTCTAGGAAACCTTAGAGCATTTCCATATGGGGTCCTTAATTTTTTTTTTCTTTCTTTTTTTTGATTTTTTTAAAAAAAAAAAAAATTAAATCCAACCAATCGTGGGCCGCCACGTATCAGTGGAACCCACGAAACAGTGCAAGGACCGGTCCTTAAATAGAGAGTTTTAGGATGGGTCCTTAACAAAAGTGGTGGGGCCCACCACCACTTTTTGCTAAAGACCCCCTTAAGTCACCCCCAATGGACATGGTCTTAGTTTCTATGCTAGAAAAGCTAAGATTTGTGATCGGTCCTCGTTCGCAAAACAATTCACACGAAGGTTCAAAGATCGCAAGATAAAACTTGAGGAGAATTCATGAAAAAGTGTTCTAAGAATCCAAGATCGTCGATTCAAAACGCACTTGCTGAGAACCGTGACCACTCACCTTGTCCATTGTCCAAAAGAAACTCTATGCTTCTGCATGAATAGAAGACTTAGATACGTTTAAAGTCAATTAGTTAAAAAAATATAGTTTAGTCTTTTAGGGTAGGATTATAATTTGTAGATTAAGGATTATATCCGGGTAAATTGGTTAAGAATTACAGTTTTGCTTTTTAGAGCGGAGTTATGATTTGGAATTTGGAGATTACGGATTATAATTTATGATCTAGAATTAAAAATTGAATAATTATTTTAAAATATTTATTTATATTATATATATATATATTAAATATTAAAGCTAGCTTGTTATTTTCTTATTTATTGAAAACTATTTCGGTTTGCAAAATTATTTTTGTGATATAAAGTTTTTTGATCATTTTTAAAAGAATTGCCCTATATATTTTGTGTATATGTATACATGAATTGTTTATGTGCTTTAGAACAAGGTAAAACTCAATTAATAAGCTTTGAAGAAATGGATAGATGTTTAATGATGCTGATAAGAGCTAGGTAGTTACATTTGAGACATATCTTCAAATAAGTTTAATGAATATTTTTCTTTTTCAAAATGATTCATGTTTTAGAAATAAAATATTATTTTTGAAAATTATATTTTTTTTTACCTTTTAATACATTTTTAAAATAATAATGATATAAATTTCTAAAAAGATAATTGTGTTTATTAATATATGATTGGATAGAATATAAGAAATAGCTAATCACAAAAAATAAAACATTGTAATCCAAATTTAATATATATATGTATATATATATATATATATAAACTCCAAGTAGATCTTTAAAAAAGGATAGAGTACTTTTTAGGTGGCTGTGAAATATGAATATTTTTAATCGCAAAATATATGAATACCAAAAAAAGACTATATTTTTTTTTGCATATCTTACAATTGGCACAAAATAAGACTTGCAACTTCTTACAAGTCAAATTTCTGTATCATAACATTTTGTTAATTTTAAGGCTCTAATTTTAATTATATAGTTTTATTTTAGTTGTATCTGTAAGCATTGAAACATTCTTTTTAAATAAGACCACTTCAGAGTCCAGATTTCCTTAATTCTAAAATAGAAATTTGGTATATACTCGTTATCTCAAATTTATCTAAAGGGTGACTGAATAACTTTTGGAGAAACAAATTACGGTTGGTTTCACTACGTAAGAACTATGTATTCTCAAGTTCACAGTCACACGCATACTCTCTCTTTTTTTTCACACGCATACTTATTCTGAGCTCAGCCTGCCATTGATACAAAAGCAGTAAAACTAGTAATGTTTGTTTCTAATATATATATATATATATATATTATTTTTATAAATATAATTAAAATACTTAGTTCATTTATATACGTGCAACCTATTAAAAGATAGTATTAAAAACAATATAACGAATGTACCATTACATTTCCCATACTGAAAAATACATATAGATTTCATAAGAAAGCAACTAGCTAGTTACTTGCCAACCCTAACTTTGAGATAATGTTTGAGATAATGTTTTCTTTGTTTTAGACTATATTTTTTTTTTGTCGGCCTTTTTAGACTATATTAAAAGACATAATTCCCGCGCAATTAGGGGTATTATCGATCCAGTGGACTGGAGGCTATATAAAGAACCCTAGTAACGGCCAAATACTCTACATCTCTCTCTCTCTCACTCTTACTTCTCCCTCACGTTTTTATAAAACCCTAGAAAATAAATCCTAATTCACAAACAAGGATCAAGAAATTTCCAAATTCTTGTTACATCAATCTTCTCCGTTGCATAATCTGCGTCTTCAGATATTAATATCCGTGAGTATCTCTTCTGTATCTATCCATATTCATGTATTGATCTTATAGGTATGTGATTGTTAATTACAAAAGATTTGGCAGATCAAAAAGGTATGGGAACAAACGGGACAACATGTTCAGGAAACATGAAAGCAACATCTAATGGAGTCTTCCAAGGAGAGAACCCTCTGCATTACGCGTTGCCTCTTCTCATACTCCAAATCTGTATCGTTCTTCTTCTCACTCGTGTTCTTGCTTTTCTCCTCCGTCCTCTCAGGCAACCACGTGTCATTGCCGAGATAGTGGTACGTTTCTTTTATCGGATCTTGATTCTTTTTTTCTTGTATCTTCTAATTAAAAGTCAAAGAGGTTTACCAATTTGATAAATAATTCATTTATCTAAGCATTATTGTTACCGACTATACACCAATCATACGCTTGAATTAGTCGTCTTTTCATTTAGTGACGTATATTCCGAGGAACTTTCACCCGAATATTCATTTTCTTCCATAAATTTCGCTGACACGTTAAGCTTTGGGTGTATATTACACATATTATATTTACAATATCCGTTGCTTGTCTTGCTTTTATGCTTTCACACGTTCCAACTAATGTGGAAACATGCTTTCATAATTTTCAATAACTTCATTAACATCGCTTAGTCATAAATGCATACTTTTCTTATTTGGTAAATACTACTAATACACAATTATACATTAGTTTTAGCTGTGTCGGTGCTTGAAAATATAAAATGGCGGTAACTGGTAACTCCTAAAAGGAATATGATGTATAAAAAAAGATAATTATCAATAGAAACCAATGGAATAAGATTAGCATTCCCTTTATTACTCTACTTTTTAATGTAGAATAAATTTTCAAAGAAATGTTATTTTTCTCATTCATAATACTGGATGAAATGTGAAGAAATAAAATTTTCTTTCCATTTATTCATTCTAACTAGTGATATACTCTTTCCATTCGGAAAAGGTTACATTCTTCAAAAAAAAACTTTGTTAAAATTTTTTTTTTTACATTTTCAATGCACTAATTAATGATAAATTGTTAATTTCAAAAAGTAAAATTGTATTTATTAAAAATCCATTGGTTAAAAGTTATGAGGAATGTGTAATTATAAAAAATAATGTATTGGTAACTAAAATTTCTATATTTTCTTAATAAATGTGAAAATTGTAAAACATGAAACATATTGAAATAGAGGGACTATAGTATAAACATTCACAACTATTTTATCACAATAAAATGCACTCTAGTTGCACTCAATATAATTTTAAGTTTGTGTTTGATGTTTTTAGGGTGGAATATTACTTGGCCCATCAGCTCTTGGCAAAAGCTCAAAGTTTCTCAACACAGTCTTCCCAGCAAAGAGTCTAACCGTTCTTGACACCCTTGCAAACCTAGGACTCATCTTCTTCCTCTTCCTCGTTGGTCTCGAGCTTGACCCCAAATCCCTCAAGCGTACAGGAAAGAAAGCTCTCTCCATCGCTCTAGCTGGAATCACTCTCCCTTTCATCCTCGGCATAGGAACCTCTTTTGTTCTCCGTGGCTCCATTGCTGATGGTGTTAGCAAAGCTCCTTTCCTTGTCTTCATGGGCGTTGCTCTCTCCATCACTGCCTTCCCCGTCTTGGCTCGTATCCTCGCTGAGATCAAGCTTCTTACAACTGATATTGGGAAGATAGCTTTGTCTGCTGCTGCTGTTAACGACGTGGCCGCTTGGATTCTACTTGCTCTCGCTGTGGCTCTCTCTGGTGATGGGAACTCTCCTTTAACTTCTCTATGGGTGTTTCTTGCGGGTTCCGGTTTTGTCTTGTTCTGTATCTATGCCGTGCAACCGGGGATCAAGTGGATAGCTAAACGTTGTCCTGAAGGGGAACCGGTTAAAGAACAATACGTGTGCTACACGTTAGGTATTGTTCTTGCTGCTAGTTTTGTCACGGACTTGATTGGGATACACGCTTTGTTCGGTGCGTTTGTGATCGGTGTTATCTTTCCTAAAGAAGGTAACTTCGCGAACTCTCTCGTTGAGAAAGTTGAGGACCTCGTGTCTGGTCTTTTCTTGCCGCTTTACTTTGTCTCAAGCGGGTTGAAGACCGATGTGGCGACCATACAAGGAGCTGAGTCTTGGGGGCTTCTAGTTTTGGTTATATTTACTGCTTGTTTCGGTAAAATTGTCGGCACGGTGGTGGTTTCTCTTTATTGCAAGGTTCCACTTGACGAGTCATTAGCACTAGGTTTTTTGATGAACACGAAAGGTCTTGTTGAGCTCATTGTCCTTAACATTGGTAAAGACAGAGGGGTAAGTCATATACTTTTACACCAAACTTATTACATAAACTATAGTTTTTACTGCAAGTTCCATAGCGTTATAAGTTTTATTATTATAATTCAACTTTTTGTATAAATATTTGCGTAAATTAATTAATTATTTTATGTTTCTCCACAGGTTTTGAACGATCAAGTCTTTGCTATAATGGTTCTAATGGCAATATTCACCACGTTCATGACGACTCCTTTAGTTTTAGCGGTTTATAAACCGGGTAAATCCATAACCAAAGTCGATTTCAAGAACCAAACGGTCGAGGAAACAAACCAGTCGAACAAACCGCTCCGTCTCATGTTCTGTTTCCACAGCATAATGAACATTCCCACCATAGTCAACCTCATAGAAGCATCACGAGGCACGAACCGTAAAGAAAGCCTATCAGTCTACGCGATGCATCTAATGGAGCTCTCCGAGAGATCATCAGCTATACTAATGGCCCACAAGGTCAGAAAAAACGGTCTCCCTTTCTGGAACAAAGACAAAACTAGCTCTTCCGACATGGTGGTGGTCGCATTCGAGGCTTTTAGGAGACTCAGCCGCGTCTCTGTCCGTCCAATGACGGCTATCTCGGCTATATCGACTATACATGAGGACATATGTCGAAGCGCTGAACGCAAACGCGTCGCTATGGTGATTCTTCCGTTTCACAAGCACGTTAGGCTGGACAGGACGTGGGAGACGACTAGGAACGAGTACCGTTCGATTAACAAGAAGGTTATGGATGAGTCTCCATGTTCTGTCGCGATACTTGTTGATCGTGGTCTTGGTGGTACCACACGTGTCGCGTCTAGCGATTTCTCGTTGGCTATAACGGTTTTATTTTTCGGAGGGAGTGATGATCGCGAGGCGTTAGCGTTTGCGGTTCGTATGGCGGAACATCCCGGTATAACGTTAACCGTTGTTCGGTTTATTCCTAGTGAGGAGTTTAAACCGGAAAGTTTGAAGCTAGAGATAACCGAAGATCAAGCCGGTTCTTGTTCAGGGGAGACTAGATTGAGTGATATAGAAGCTATAACCGAGGTTAAAGCAAAGATAAAAGAACAAGAAAGCTCTCGTTCTGATTCTGATTCTGAATCTCAGATCGTTTACGTGGAGAGAATCGTGAAATGTCATGAAGAAGTTTGTGAGGCTATTAAAGAATATTCAAGAAGCAATCTGTTCTTGGTGGGGAAGTCACCGGATGGTTCAGTTGCGTGGGGACTAAACGTGGTAAGAAGCGACACGCCGGAGCTTGGTCCGGTCGGGAACTTGTTAACGTCAAGTGAAAGTGTTTCGACGGTCGCGTCCGTGTTGGTGGTGCAACAGTACGTAGCAAGATGTGATTCTCCGGTCGTGGGCGTTTTGAAGGACGTCACGAAGGAAGAGTCGCCGGCTGAGGATATTGAGAGTCCTTAATTAGGGAAATTTCTCTTTGGGATTCCAAGACTCGAAAGGTCGAAACATTGGCTTTTGTATAATAACGTATATGTTTCATGTTGTAGATAAAAATTTGAATATATATGATTTCTGTATGTTCAAGAAAAGAAAGAGCATTTGATTTCCATATGGTAGGTCTCCGTAACGTTTGAATTAAATTAAATTAACAAGAGGAAGTATGATTATAAAGCCCATTATCAGTCAATGGTTATCCGTTATTGTTAAAGCATTTTAGGAATTAAATTAAGGGGGCCCGGGAGGTTATTAGCAAACGATTTTTTGTGGAATTTAATGATTCTGATAGTTGAGAATATTTTACAAATTAACTAGATTTATCAAATATTTCTACCTAGACTTCCATTACTTGTCATTGTTTGTACAGAATTTCATGGATTGTTATTAAAGTAAGAAATTGATGGTGGTAGGAGAAAAAGAAAGAGAATCATTTCAATTATTTTGTTCTCAGCAAATTAATCGTGAGAAAATCTAGCTTTTTGAGTTTTCAAGATTTTTAATGGTGGCATGTTTTTTTTTTGTTACACATCTCATATAGTTTTTTGTTTTTGTTTTTTTATTTACAAATATATTATGTTATTAGTGGTTGATTAATATGCTCTATCAGTTTTTTGAGTACTAATAAAGAACATGTTTATGGTGACATGTTTTTTTTGGTTACACATCTCATATAGTTTCTAACTTTTGTTTTTTTATTTATAAATATATACTCCCTCCGTTTCAAATTAGACGTCGTTGTAGAGTTAAATTTTCGTTTCAAAATAACTGTCGTTTTATGATTTCAATGCAAAATTTATTATTTTTATATGCTATTCTATTATGTTATTAATAGTTGATTAATATGCTCTATCAATTTTTATATAGTTTGTAATTTTTTGTTTGCTTAATAGTCGTACATATAAAATTACAGAATAGAACCAAGTTGTGTTTATAAATCATGTTAAAGTTGTGGTTTTGTATTATTTAATTATTCAATTTTATGTATTTTTTGTTACATAGATTTCAAAAATCTTATGGATGTACATGATATTCTCAAAATTGAATCTTATGAGTAAAAACAAAGAAAATTTACATCCCAATAACAATAGACTTAAATAGAATTACAAAATCAGTGTTAACAAAAAATTTGCAATAATAAAAGATTTTCAATGGAATTTAAAACTCATTACCTCAATAACAATAGATTTTACACAGATTTTATAAATTCATTAGCCAATACCAATGGATTCTCAAAATTTGATTATTTCACAAAATTTATGTTTCAATAACCCTCCTAAAAGATGGTTTTTTTAATGCGGTCATAATTCATTCTGCTATCCGGTAAGAGCATCTTTAGACTTTAGATGACATTAGTGGAAATTTCATTTATAATGATTGTTAAAATTTTCAAGTCTAGTTTAATGATTTTCAAATTTTCACTAAAAAAATTGGTGTTATTGATTTGAAGATTTTACAATTTTGTGCAAAATATTTTGTTATTTAAAAAAATAAATTTTGATAATTTTACAAATCTATTAAATTAAGTGTTACTGAATGTTGTATTTTCAACATTTTTTAACTCACAAAACAAAATTTTGTGAATAATACAGGTTTCCTTTGAAGTCTTAAAATCATTATACTTCATTATTTTCATAGAATTTCACAATATATATAATTTTCTACAATCCTTTATAAATCTCTCTATTTTTACAATCAAGAAACTCTATAGAAATCTTAGTCCTACTTAGTCATAAGTTTCTTTAACCGAGAATCATAATATAATATGTTAATGTTAAGATCATAAAGCAATTACTGGATGATTCAAATTTGATGTTTTGAAATTTACTATGTCACTTAAAGAAAGATACTTGTAGATGAGTTTTTCAAAATATGGTGAGTCTTTTTAAAGAACTATTTTTCTCTATTTTTGTATTAATTTTTTGTTGAAATACTCTTGCTAAAAGTGACCGATGCTGAAAATGAGGGAGTATAATTTAGAGAGAAATTATGGCACCCTAACAATTGATGAATCTCATAGTCGTCAAATCGTTTTGACCATTCGTTAGTATGACCATGAATAGGTTGATTACATTACTTAATCGGGTTACTATTTTTATTTTCGTTAGGAAAGTTTAATTGATGAATCATGAACTTTGTACAGTCCTTAATGAAAATGTGTACCTATGGACATCTTTTTGTTTGATATGAATCAAAGAAAAACCAAGACTCTACTGCGAACTTAAAGACATGGCGGTTTTGTTAACCGGTTCGTATACAACTTTCTTTTACTTTACTATTTTCAAAGGACTCTTTAGGTCATGTTTATCAGCGGTCTCTTAGCATGGGGTTTTTAACTTAATTTGACTTTTTTTTTTTAATTTTTTTAGTTAAGAGACGTCTCTTAAGTCTCTTATTTAAGAGACGTCTCTTAGGTTTTCTTAGTTAAAAATTAAAAAACGTCTTTTAAAAAAATTAAAAACCCCTGTTAAGAGATCCTCAATAAACATGCTCTTACAAAGCATTGGCTCAGATCTCACCTAATTGTCTTAGTACGTAGCCTCCGTTTCATGGTCTCACAATTTTGGGAATAATATTAATACTATTATTACAATTTTTTAATGTAGGATAAGATCTTTGTGAAGTTTCTTATGTTACCTCAAGTTGTTTTTCATAAACCCAAAGCCGTCAACTTTGAAATCAGTAAGGGACAAACGAGGAGTTAGGCAACTAAACCCCACTGAACTGTTTAAAAGAAAAAAAAATCTTCTTGTTTGACATTACGCCTTATGTACTTTTAACTCATGTGTTAGGAAAGAGTTAGTGACAATTATCATTGACTTATACTAATTTTAAAAGAAATATGGGAAAATAGGATTTCTTAATTAATTATAAAGTTTCTCGAATGTTTTTTTTCCTATTATATGCTAGTCTTACACCGAAAGTAAAACGATTGAGTGAATAATTGCTCTCCATGAGCATGGCCATGTATTATACATATCTTCAAAAAATACAATAATCATTTTTTTTGAAACACATACAATAATCATATAAAATACGTTATTAATATAAATAAAATTGATCCTTTTTCTGTTAGCAGGCCAAGTTTTTATTGGTGATTTTAATATTAGGCTTTAAGATACTACAAAACTAGAAATATTTTGGAATAACATCTAATTTCTATCAACTAATAATTAAAAATGGAAATTGATAGCAACCTTAGAGGCAAAGCTAGAACGTGGTTTGGTGATTTATTGTACAAGTCATCTAATTTTAATCATATGGACCGCACGTGAGAGATAGTGGGAGTTCATAATTGTAAGGCAATATTTCTAAAGAGAGATTTTTCCTTATAGCTTTAAATTTTCGCTTAACACTTTTCTTTTTGTGTCAATTTATGTTCATTGTATCATATACTCAACTTCCTGTTTTATTAGCCTTCGAGTATATGCTTTTTGGTTGGATCCAATATAGGTCACCAACCGGTTTAAAAGTATTAAATCATTAAACCTTTCAAGAGAGTGAAATTAACTTGTTGCTTAGTTATTACCACCAACCCCTCTTTTGGCTCCTCCCAATAAGACTTAAACACTTCTTTTCACTCGAATTTATATTTTTAATTGACTAAACGTACGTCAACAACCCATTTAGCAGGCCCCTCAAAACTTTTACAAATCTTTCATTTTATTCAAAGAAATTATTTTTACTAAATCAAGTGAATAACTACTTCTATATAAGTGGGGGTCAAGCGATCTACAATTTTCACAAGTCACTAGTCGCTTCTAGCTAACCATGGCATCTCTTGTAGAGAAACAACTCCTTAAGTCCCTCTTCTCATTCTTCCTAGTAGTTCTACTCTTTTCCGATACCGTTTTCTCGTCCCGCAAAACATTTGATCAGAGAAAACCTTGCAAACATTTCTCCTTCTACTTTCATGACATCCTCTACGATGGTGACAATGTAGCAAACGCAACCTCAGCTGCTATAGTGAGCCCTCCAGGATTAGGAAACTTCAAGTTTGGTAAGTTTGTGATCTTTGATGGCCCCATAACAATGGACAAGAACTATCTCTCAGAACCCGTAGCTCGCGCACAAGGCTTCTATTTCTATGACATGAAGATGGACTTCAATGCGTGGTTTTCCTACACCTTGGTGTTTAACTCGACGCAACACAAAGGGACATTGAACATAATGGGTGCAGATTTGATGATGGAGCCGACAAGAGATCTATCGGTCGTAGGTGGGACGGGTGATTTCTTCATGGCTCGTGGGATTGCTACCTTTGTGACGGATATATTTCAAGGGGCTAAGTATTTCCGTGTTAAGATGGATGTTAAACTCTATGAATGTTAGTAACTATAGTTGCATGTGTTTGATTCTTAAAGCTTGTATGTTGACACATAGATAAATGTGTTACGGAGAATAAGTAACTGGCTTTTGTTTTCTTTTAATAGTTTTTGTGTGTTTTTGTTTCAGTGTTACAAAAAGTTGTCCCAATTGTCAGAAGCCGTAATGAAAAAAAATGTTTCAGTAAATTATGATTTCAGTATGAAAGACATACCTCATATGCTTGAATATAAGACAATGCCCTCTAATTATGATTCTGAATCCACTTACACAAGAACAAGATACGATAGTTGTTCCCAAGAAAGAAAAATCGATAGTTGAACTTTAGTAATATAAAATAACAAAAAGAACACATTAGTTAGTAAATTTACGTAAGACTTTGTTTCATAAGTGTCGCCATTGACGGACACATAATATATTTTAATTTTTACCGTAAGCATCAACAGTTTTTTTTTTTAACGCGGATGAAGAGTATTCTACCTAAAAACATTGAGGAAATGATACAGAATCCCAGCTTGTTACAGTCCAACAAAATTATTCAGAATTTTGGTATTAACAAAATTTCGGTTTTAGTTTTATTAATGTTATAGAACATTTTCAGCCGAACACACAAATAAACTAGTTGTAAGAGTTGCCAACACTTTAAAAAGTACTACTGTTTTTTCTTAATGTTTTATAAATAATATTATATCAAATAAACATTTAAAAGAAAAGATACACAATGCCCAGACCAACAAAATCATCCAAATTACAAAAAAAAAAATCAAACTGAACCAGATTAGTAGTTATAAGACAAAGAGGTTGTCGTCCAGCAATTTTGGTTGCCATTTATATCGGTACCAGAGCTGAAGCAGATTGGAGGAAATAATTATCGGCTCTCTCTTAGGCTTGATGCTCTGTTATGTAGAGCTAACCATAAGCTTTAGAAGATTGCAAATTAGAGAAAAGGTTCGACAGCCTTACATACTTTCATTAAAATGGGTCATTTTGTAGGAGAACCATATTAAATTATAGAAAGCCGCAAGTCTGGTCAGTTTGGACTCAAGACCAACTATGTTGTTACGCATAATTTATCTTATTAGGAGAAATAAGATGAATGGTAATAGATATCAAACTCAATTGAAGGTCACGGCAATGATGAGTTTGAGAGAAAATATAATACATAACAAAATAATTTTTAGTGAGTTAATATTTATTTAAGAAAAATGTAAAAACAAATATCAAACTATATAACTATTTTTAATAACCACAAGACTCCAGAGAAAAATATATACAAATCTTTGGGTTTTGTGAGAATTAATATTTTTGTCATTTAACTCGTCCATCATAATCAGCCATGATCAAATCATAGAGAAAAGATTCCAACTTTATATCTTAATGATTTAGCTAAACTATTATTTGCCCATTTTTTCTATAAGCTCTCAAGTTAAAAATTACTTTAAATGAATAATTAAAATTATTTATTATATTATTGACTATTGATTATAAATTAATATAATTAAAAGTAGCCAAGATTCAAACAAATTTTAAATTTATTAAATTCGATATTTCATTAAAATTGATATAATAAATTTAGCCAAAACAAAATCGATATTATAAATTTAGCCAAAAATAAAAAATGTATTTAAAGTAAAAAGACAATCATATATATTATGTTTTTATTTAAAAAGAATATATTTTCGTTGGCTATAACGGTTTTGTTTTTCGAAGGGAATGATGATATCGCGAGGCGTTAGCGTTTGCGGTTCGTATGACGGAACATCCTGGTATAATGTTAACCGTTGTTCGGTTTATTCCTAGTGAGGAGTTCAAACCGGAAAGTGTGAAGCTAGAGATAACCGAAGATCAAGCCGGTTCTTGTTAATGGGAGACTAGATTGAGTGATATAGAGGTTATAACCGAACTTAAAGCGAAGATAAAAGATTAATATAAGATTTAGGGTTTAGAATTGAGGGATGATGATAGGGTGAGGTAGAGTTTAGGAATGTCAAATTTAGGATTTTAACTAATTTTAAAAAATTTTGCCTCTTAAGAAAATGATATTTATGAAAATGTTTTTTTTATAAAGATAAAAATGAAAAGTGGTACAAAAAGTGGTAAATATGAAATTCTCCGATTTCCCTATTTAGATAGACCAATCTTATTTCTCTAAAGATTATGAGAATTATTGTAGTGATACATATATCATACTTTACAAGCTGTAATGATTCTCAAATAATATACAAAAGATTTTTCTTTACTTTTATATTAATGTTTTTGTTGGAATACGCTTGCTAAAAGTGACCGATGCTGAAACTGGGAGAGTATAATTTAGATAGAAATTATGCCACACTAACAATCGATGAATCTCATGGTCGTCAAATCGTTTTTGACCATTCGTTAGTATGACCATGATTAGGTTGATTCCGTGGATAGTTAATCGGGGTTACTATTCGTATTTTCGTTAGGAAAGTTTGATTGATGAACCATGAACTTTATCAAAGTAAAACCAAGACTCTACTGCGAAGCTAAAGACATGACGGTTTTATTAACTGGTTCGTATACAACTTTGCTTTCTTTACTATTGGAAAGGACTCGTTACAAAGCACTGGCTCAGATTTCACTCAATTGTCTTGGTAAGTAGCCTCCGCTTCATGGTCTCATAGCGGTATTTTGGAATTTTATTAACATTAGTATTACAAATTTTTTGTATGAAAAAAAAAAAAATTTTGTATGATAAGATCTTTGTGAAGTTTCCTATGTTCTCAAGTTCGTTTTTCATAAACCAAAAGCTTTCAACTTTGAAATCAGTAAGGGACAAACGAGGAATTAGGCAACTAAACCCATTGAACTGTTTAAAAGAAAAAATAAATCCTCTTGTTTCACATAAGATCCCTAATTTGTTTATATTTTGCAAAAAAAGTCTATTTTTTTTATATGTTATAGATACACACTACACTTTACACTTGGTAAAAAAAAACTTAGCACATGGCCCATTTTTAGTTTGAGCCAGCCCTGATGCTAGTCTTACACCGAAAGTAAATCGATAGAGTGAATAATTGCTCTCCACATGAGCATGGCCATGTATTATACATTAATCTTCAAAATACAGTAATCATATGAAATACGTTATATATATAAATAAACCTGATCATTTTTTCTGTTAGCAGTACAAGTTTTTATTCGTGATTTTTTAGGCTTTGAGATACTACAAAACTAGAAATATTTGAGAATAACATCTAATTTCTATCAACGAATATAATTGATAGCAACCTTAGAGGCAAAGCTAGAACGTGGTTTGGTGATTTATTGTACAAGTCCTAATTTTAACCACATGAGTAATATCGGGAGTTCGTAATTTTAAGGCAATATTTCTAAAGAGTGATTTTTCCTTATACCTTTGAAGTTTCGCTTAACACTTTTCTTTTTGTGTCAATTTATATTCATTGAAAAATAAAAATTATGTTCATTGTATCATATACTCAACTTCCTGTTTTATTAGCCTTCGACTATGTGCTTTTTGGTTGGATCCAACATATGTCACCAACCGGTTTAATAGTATTAAATCATTAAACCTTTCAAAAAAGTGAAATTAACTTATTGCTTAGTTAACACCAACCCCTCTTTTGGCCCCTCCCCATGATCTTAAAGACTTAAAGTCATAAACCCTTCCTGTCACTAGAATTTATATTTTTAATTGCCTGAGATTCTAACCCCAGACCAGAATATGGTGTTTCCACATATATGTTCACTAAATAAAGTGAATAGTTACTTCTATATAAATGGGGTTTAAGCTATCTACAATTTTCACAACTCACTAGTGGTCTCTAGCTAAACATGGCATCTCTTGTGGAGAAACAACTCCTTAAGTCCCTCTTCTCATTCTTCCTACTAGTTCTACTCTTTTCCGATACCGTTTTTTCGTCCCGCAAAACATTTGATCAGAGACAACCTTGCAAACATTTCTCCTTCTACTTTCATGACATCCTCTACGATGGTGACAATGTAGCAAACGCAACCTCAGCCGCTATAGTGAGCCCTCCAGGATTAGGAAACTTCAATTTCGGTAAGTTTGTGATCTTTGATGGCCCCATAACAATGGACAAGAACTATCTCTCAGAACCCGTAGCTCGTGCACAAGGCTTCTATTTTTATGACACGAAGATGAGCTTCAATGCGTGGTTTTGCTACACCTTGGTGTTTAACTCGACGCAACACAAAGGGACACTGAACATAATGGGTGCGGATTTGATGATGGAGCCGACAAGAGATCTATCGGTCGTAGGTGGTACTGGTGATTTTTTCATGGCTCGTGGGATCGCCACCTTCGTGACGGATACATTTCAAGGGCATAAGTATTTCCGTCTTAAGATGGATGTTAAACTCTATGAATGTTAGTAACGAGTTGCATGTGTTTGATTCTTAAAGCTTGTGTGTTGACAAATAGATACATGTGTTACCAAGAATAAATAACTGGCTTTTGTTTTCTTTTAATAGTATTTGTGTGTTTTTGTTTCACTGTTACAAAAAGTTGTCCCAATTATCAGAAGCCGTAATGAAAAAAATGTTTCAGTAAATTATGATTTCAGTATGAAAGACAAATTTCATCCGCTTGAATATAAGAAAATGCCCTCTAATTATGATTTTGAATCCACTTACACAAGATATTCCCAAGAAAAAAAATCGATAGTTGAATTTTAGTAAATATAAAATAACAAAAGAACATATTAGTTAGTAATTTTACGTAAGACTTTGTTACATAAATGTCGTCATTGACGGACACATAATATATTTTGTTTTTACCGTAAGCATCAACAGTTTTTTTTTAATGAGGATGAAGAGTATTCTACCTAAAAACATTGAGGAAATGATACAGAATCCCAGCCTGTTATAGTCCCACAAAATTATTCAGAATACAAGGAATCAAACTCAATCAGGTTAACTAGAAAAGGGAAGGTAGGGGATGAGTTTGACAAAATTTCGGTTTTAATTTTATTAATGTTATAGAACATTTTCAGCCAAACACACAAATAAATTAGTTGTAAGAGTTGCCAACACTTACAAAATACTACTATATATATTTGTTTTTAATGTTTTATAAAGAATATTATATCAATAAACATTTAAAAAAGAAAAAGGGTACAAAATGCCCAGCCCAACAAAATCATCCAAACTACAAAAAAAACAAATAATCAAACTGAACCAAATTAGTAGTTATAAGACAAAGAGGGGAGGGTAAGAGATAAATTTCAGAGTAATTTTCTCTCAGCAATTTTGGTCGCCAATTATATTGGTACCAAAAGCAAAACTAGATTAGAGGAAAGAACGGTCGTCTCTCTCTTAGGCTCGATGCTCGGTTATGTAGAGCCAGCCATAAGCTTTAAGGAGATTGCAAATTAGAAAAAAAGTTCAGACTGTCTTACATATCTATTATATTAAAACAGAGTCTTGTTTGAAAATTACCTTGACATATTTTTTTTTTGGACTTATTGAACTATGTTGTGACTAAATATAAGTGGTATATATATAATCTATTAATTTAGATTCTATTTTATAACTAACCTTATCCTACTTTTTATTAGTATTATTTTTGTTACTGAATTTTATTATTCTACCTAGAGACTTATTAAGAATACGTATGTAATATATAATTTATGTCATGTAACACATATGACTTACCTACTTTATTTTACTTTTGTCAACTAATATATAATTAATTTATGCTATCAATCTTAATATTTCCCATTCATATGTTACTTATATATTTCTCATGAAAGACATGAATCGTGCAATAAAACTACTAAACATAATGTTATATTTCTGATTCAATCTTTCATTCATATATGTTGTCATAAATTCAAATATCTTTTTCATTTACAGATATTAGAAAGAATATTAAGTATTCTTGAATGTTATAAAACCATACCGAATTTTTTATTGTATTTATAATATTATAGTATCATGTAACAGTTGATATATTACTTTTATGTATAAAATTAGTTAGTTATGTATATGTGGTACTATTCAAAAATGACTACCAGTATAATGACTAACAATAATTCCCTAAAATCATTCTTTTTGAATTAGCATGCTAATAATATTAAAAAGCACTAAGAATCTTAAAGATTTTTGTAACAAAATTATCTAGATTCTCGGAAACTAACTATACAAAAACTTCAAATAAGAGAATATATTTAAAAATATAATTTATAACACAAATCAAAAATTTTATGTATAAATTCTTTATCTGTTTGAAGTTCAAGTAATAGCCCAGATTCTATGTCCAGAAATATGATAGCCAAGATCAATTTTTAATTTATTTTTGATAATTATTCTTGCCATTAATAATAAGATAATTAATAATAAGATAATTTTTGGATAATTAATAATAAGATAATTAGTTTTTCAATAAAATGCCTTTTGAACATTTAATCATGATATAATTCACTGAAAAGAAACTATAAATTTTCATATTTTAATATATTATATTAATACTAATTAATTTAAATAAATATAATGTTGGATACAAATAAAGATAACTGTTAATTATTATCAAATATTGTTCAAGATTCGTGTAAATAATTTAATACACTCAATAAAAATAATAACATATACAATAAAGTTTAAATAGTATTGTTAAATCATGAATTTTTATTTTAAAATATAAACTAAAAATACACATGAAAATAAATTAGTGCGACCGCGCGGGTCAGAGTGTAGCGCTCGAATTGAACTTACAATTTTGTCGAGTCTCTAACATAATTATTAAAACAAAAATCAAAATACAAAATTCAAACCAAACTCAAATTCATAAATAATTGAATTGTTACTATATTTTTTGAATCGAAAACCAAAACCACAACCGAACAAAAACATGTACCAAACCAAAAAATACAATATAGACGTAACATGAATTTTATAAAATATTATGAATTCTTAAAACTTTAATTTAAAAATATAAAATTCTAAGTATAAATAATTTCGCGCAACTGCGCGGGTCAGAATCTAGTTTTCGTTAAAATTGATCATTTTGTAGGAGAACCATCCATATTATTAAAAACTGAAATAATTTTATTTCAACAAATTTATTAGATCTTTTATTTCATTAATTTCATTCATCTTAACTATTTTATGAAAAATTGTTAAAAATATTACTTTCCTTTTACCACTTTTCAAAAATATTTTAATCACTTTTATCCTTGTTTTTTAACAGGAAAACACACACTTATAACCATTTGGTTAATTAATCTAAAATTTAGGGTTTAGCGTTAAGGGGTGGTGTAGGGTAGGGGTAAGGTTTAAAAATGTAAAATTTAGAATTCTAATTAATTTTAAAAAAAATTACCTCTTAAAAACTGATATTTTTGAAAATGTTAAGGTAAAAATAAAAAGTGATACAAGAAAAGTGGTAAACTTGAAATTCTCCCAAATGAATATCTAAATACTAATCAAATAAAATTTAATTTTAAATATTCAAAAATAAAAGATTGAGTGATTTCAATGATTTATTTATTAATAATAAACACATTATGTAAAAAGAAAATATTTATAATATGTGAGAGTTTTGAAAAAAAAGAACTCAATAATAAGCATATATATTTTGATGAAGAACTTTGTCATATATACAATCTGACATTGAGTTTAAAAAATTTTGAGAGCATAAATAATAAATTATAATGATAATTTTTGAATTAAATATACATATATTAACAAATAAACTAAAATGATTATATCTGGATGACAGAACACCTAGTATCAAATCGTTTAACCACTAGACCACCCTGAATTAATTGCTATTTTGTGAAAATCGGTATTTTTCATAATCAATCATGATCAAAATCATAGAGAAAAGATTGAAACTTTATACCTTAATGGTTTTATATTAAATTTTTCAACCACTAGACCACCATGAATTAATTGCTACTTTTTTCTTTTTGATATAACTAGTATATTTATCCATAATTTAGACCTTACACACAATTCCGTCTTTAAAGTTAAAGAAAAAAATCACACCTTTCTACGTTTCAAAGCATAATGGAATCCACCTACCAATTACAACCCCAATCCGAGCTATTAATGCATCAAATCACTGAGCATGGACTTTCGGATAATTGTTCAGATTCGGATAGACTATTTCGGATTCATCTTTCTAAATTTTATTTTAATATTTTAAAAATATGAAACGAGTTAGGATAATAACACTTTAGATAGATTTTTATTTATAATATATCTTTAAACCTATAAAATAACTGTATAACATTTAGATTGTGGTTATATTGATTTTGTTTGGATATATTTGAAATAAAAAAAATTAAAACATAAGAGAATCACTTAAATTGAATAGACAATAATTTAATACACATCAAATTCATAAAATAACAACAAGTGCTAAACCAAGTATGAAAACAAACAATATACATTACTTTATAGACTGAACAGATTTGTTATTTCAAAAAATAAATTATGAAGTAGTTATTTATAGGTAACTGGATATTTAGAGTATCTGTTTAAGTTTTAATATTTTTTAATTTATCATATCAAATAAACATTGAAATGATCATCTAAAATCTAACCAAGATGGCCGTAATTTAACTAAATTTAATCCAAACCATCCTAATAAAACAAAATGAAATATGCGCACACAATACTAAAATTGACCCAAGAAAAATGTTAGATATTGGGGTGTTCTCTTTCGAGAGAAAGATATGCGCACATAATACTAAAATTGACCCAAGAAAAATGTTAGATATTGGGGCGTTCTCTGTTGGGATTCTGAAAGCCCATGTCCAACTCTATCTTATCTTATTAGTACGATATTGTTCACTTTGGGCATATGAAGCAAGCCCGCATGGATTTACTTTTGGTTTCCTTCCCAAAAGGTCTCGTACTATTAGAGTTAGACTTCTATTTATATATTAGACACTTCGTGTTTAAACTTCCAATGTGGGATTTTGTTTGATATCTCACATTCTCCCCCTCAAACTAAGGACCACACTCATCTCATGTGTTATAGCTTTCCGCAAAACTCCTTTATCGCAAGGTTTACTTTGAGAATGTTCTTCCCACACTTTCAGGATCTTTTGACTAGTTTCTGCCGAACTTCCCTTTTTTACTTTCTTACTTGAAAGGTATTTTGGTCTTCTTACAGATCTTCGTCAAACCGCTCTGATACCAATCGTTGGGATTGTGAAAGCCTATGTCCAACTCTATCTTATCTTATTAGTATAATATTGTCCATTTTGGGCCTATGAAGCAAGCCCGCATGAATTTACTTTTGGTTTCCTTCCCAAAAGGTCTCGTAGTATTAGAGTTGAACTTTTCTTTATATGTTAGACACTTCTTGTCTAAATTTTCAATGTGGGACTTTGTTTGATATCTCACATTCTCTCTCTCGAGAGATATTAATGAATCCTGAAACCAATGAACACTTGTATCTCTGGTTTTGATCAATAATTCTACACAATTTCACCAATTTCCTATCTCTCTCACCAATGTGAACTGAAACTATATATTTTTAGATTTTTTCCATTTCGTTGTGACAAAGAGATGAGGTTCTCGATTTTTAAATTTTGTATTTTATCGGTTTTAAAAGTTTGTGGCAAAATTTCATTTTATTATTTTGAGTTGGGTTGGGACAAAATTTAGTTAAATTATGGTAAGGTGGGTTGGCTTTTAATTGACCAACGAGAGAATTAATATAGTTTAATGTTTCCGACGTCTACATTATTTTTTGGATTAATGAAATTAAAGTTGTGATGTTAACTACGTAACATCATTAAATGGAGAGATGTTGTCATGTATAATATATATTTTAAGTCGTGATGTTAACTACGTAACATTATTAAATGGAGAGATGTTGTCATGAAAAATATATATTTTGCTTACATATTTAGTCATGTGGTGATCAATTATTCACCTAGTCACCAATCATTTTTTAGCTAAGATTATGAATGGAGAATTAAAAGTGGGGAGTTATTACAGAGTGAGAGAGAAAAGTGACTGATGTTACTAATCGTCAAAAAATTTAATTAGCAGGTAGTTCTTGGGAAAATAAGGCATTTGGCTCAAACAAAAAATAAGTATCTTGATTTTTCTTATGTTGAAAAAAACAGCTTTTAAAAAAAATGGACATGAGTTATGGTGCGGTTTTTACTTCTGTGTGCCATTTTTCTCAGTAATCTATTAATCGATATTATACATGTAACAAATCACAAAGTTCAATCAAAATTTTATAAATTACCATTAGTATTTTTGGATTTTTCAGTTTATCATTTTTGAGTTACTCTTTAGCAACATCATTCTCTAATTCATTATAATCAAGACTTACTTGTTTGTCTTCTTCAACAATCCAAAACAAACTCTATTTTGTCAAAAGAATCACAATCCACATGATCATACTATCTTTTTATTTTTGAAAAACTAAAAAGATAACTTTTTAATCAGAATATAAAACATTCTAATAATATAATTAAAAAATCTACAAAAGAAAAAAATAAAAATTACGTACTAGTTTAATGAGTAGTTCAACTGGTTACCAAATTCGGGTTTTAACGGCCGTTTGCGGATTTTATCGAGTTTTCAAATAACGGTTTTTTTCTTAAAACCCAAACTAGACTACATATCTGATCCTCGACCGCAGATTCTGATCGGAAATCAAAACACTGCAGTAAATGTGTATATGGGCGCATGAGTGATGCTCTGCCAACTACCCACATTAAAAAGCGATCGAGAATTTACCCTTAAAAGTAGCATTTATATAACTTTACCGTCAAATGATTTACGAAAGAAACGGTAAAATCTTTAGTTTTTACCATCACATGCACTATATAAACCAAGGCGACGCAAGTGCTATTTCATCAACCAAAACAAACAAAAGAGTCAAAGTTTAAAACCGCCAGAGAGAGAGAGAGAAATGGCAACGTCGGGAACATACGTGACTGAGGTTCCGTTGAAAGGGACGGTGGAGAAACACTACAAGAAGTGGAGGAGTGAGAACCATGCCTTCCCGGAAGCCATCGGCCACCACATCCAAAATGTCACAATTCACGACGGTGAATGGGACTCTCACGGGGCCATCAAGACTTGGAACTACACATGCGGTACTTATACCTTTTAATTATGTTATGTCTATCTATAACACTCTCTCTATACAGGCTATATATTGGGTTTAACTATAGCCCATATGTGAAACTAAGGTATAATCGGTAGTACTAGTAACACTATATACTTGAGTTGTGAATGATGAAAATAAATTATCGTTATAAGAAAAGAGAAAAAAAAAATATATAGGTGTTCCGATATCACAAGTAGCTCGAGAATACATATGCATACATGCAGATACGTCTAATTTTTTTCCGATTCCCTCGCTTTGTGTATTTGTGTTAATATATATAATAGAATTAGAGAGCTAAGCGTACCCAAAGAACATATTTATATTTAAAATTAGTAATTTAATATGAGTATGAGTCATGACTACTCAGATGTTGCAAATATATTGCATAATTACATCGATATATATATATATATATGATAATATGAATATGACCGATCGAAATTTAAAGAACATGTGTGTTGGTGTAAAAAGATGGGAAGCCGGAGGTATTCAAGGAAAGGAGGGAGATAGACGATGAGAAGAAAACGGTGACGTTTAGAGGACTTGAAGGTCACGTGATGGAACAGCTCAAGGTGTATGACGTCATCTTGGAGTTTATTCCCAAGTCGGAGGATGGCTGCGTCTGCAAAATCACTATGATATGGGAGAAGCGTAACGATGAGTTCCCTGAGCCAAGCAACTACATGAAGTTCGTCAAGAACATGGTTGCTGACATGGACCACCACGTTCTCAAAGCTTAATCATCATCACAATCACCATCACCATGATCAATATCCTCTCCATTACGAAATATTAGTGTACTTATTAAGAAATAAATGTGGTGTTGTACTATTTCATCATGCTTTGATATGTTCTTGTGGTCATCGACTCGTTTGAATCTTTGATATGTTATGCTTTGATATGTTCTTGTTCACTTATCAATATATTCCAGTGTTACTAAGTGTGTCAAAGGTTTGTGGCGAATTTTCTAAAAGATGTGCGTTCTTAACCCCTAATTTGATTCCTCTCGAAGAAGGAAACAAATGGTTTCAAAAAAGAAAGATAAATTTTCAAAAATACTCTTTTCTTATACCATTTTTCATATTTACCTTCATTAAATATAAATTTTTAAAAATATCATTTTTAAGGGGCAAATTTTTTGAAAATTAATTAGAATCCTAAATTTTAAATTCCTAAACCCTACCCCCACCCTACACCACCCTTTAACTCTAAACCCTAAGTCTTAGATTAATTAACCTAAAGGTTATAAATATGTTTTTCCCTCTTAGAAAACAAAAGTAAAAGTGATTAAGATATTTTAAAAAAATAGTACAAAAAAAATTGTATTTTTGACAATTTCTTAAAAAGAAATGTACGGGACTACCAATTCAAGCCTGTCGAAATTGGTTGGTGTGCAGTTGCATTTTCCCACCAGGGTTCGTTCGACTCATATTGGTACAGATTAAGTAGAGATGTATGGATTTGTTCATCAATTAACTTGAATAAAATGATATATTTTTCAGCGTTATTTAAAAAATGAAAATGATCTTCTATTGTTCTATTATTCAAACATGAAGTGGAATAAAAACTTTTGAAAGAAAATTTAATAGTCTTAGCTAGCAAATACGTAGTTTTATTATTCGACGAAGAACAAAGAATATGGTGGAAGCATATATTACTGTCTACCACTTATTTGATTGAACACCATTCGAATACAGTATATTAGGGTTCATTCATATGATCCTAATTGTATGGCCAATTAATTTAGATCCTAGGGCACTAGTTGAGTCGTCATGTGTGTTTTTCATTAGCCCCACCTATTTGCTGCCCCATTGTATGGAATCGTATCTGGTCGTAAGTACAATTGGGGCCACTAATGATTTATACTCCTTCAGTTCCAAAAATATTTATATTTAAATAAAAAAATATTTCAAAAATTATTTATATATATTTCTAATATATTAATTAATAATAAAATCTAAATTTTAAATTGTTTATTAAAAATATATTGGTTAATATTTATGGTAATAATTAACTACCAACCAGATATTAATAACTAAAATTTTATAAATTCTTTTTAATAAATGAAAAAATTCTAAAATATACATTTTTTTTTGGAATAGAGAAAGTGTAATGTAACGTTTATGAGCACGAATCGATTTGAAAATCAATAACATGGCATCGAGTTGAGTGGACACTGGATATGGCTCGTCTCTTCAGCAGCTGGATCACTGAACTGCGAGAATTAGCGTCTCCCTCCTTGCAAATTGACTTCCTTTACAGATCTAAATAAATATTATCAGTTTTTAAATTAGTGAACTGGATGTGAAAGTCTTGTAGTTTAGATTGATTAATATCCATTCAAGAAAAAAATATATATAACAGAAATCATATGGTTCAAGATGTGTGAAAGCTAAACAATCGACTGAAATATTGATTACCTTTGCCAAGTAGATGGTGGTTAATTTAGTAATCATGTGAATATGGTTGCTAGTTCAAGTTGATCAAAATGTTTAAAATATTTACATGAAAAATGATCTTTTGCATACAGTATTCTGAAAACAAAGTTTGTACTTGTGATGAAGGTCGAACCCTTTGTTACTAATCCTATTCCAATAAAATATATGATAAATTAATTACGAGATTCTTAAAATATGGCAAAACATATTAAGTCGATGCTAATCCCATCTACTTCTCTCTTCAATTTCGATAATCATTCCTGCATTTGTTCTTTGTTTTTTCATACTATATTATTAGATTGTTAACAAAGCTCGTATCAGTGTCGTCACCCAATTGGATTCTTCTAGCTAGCTAGTACATACAATTATATATCTCAACAATGATGAATGTCCATACCGATATAACATAAATAAATAAAAAACAATACTTTGTTTATGTGGTATGAGTACCAAACCAATCATAATGCAGTCCCGCCAACCATTACAATAACAAACTATTTAATGCAGCACCATGACAGGAATATGATCAAACTTGATCTTACGTATATCTTTTCAATAGAAATTATCACATATGAAGATCGATGGATGACATGAAATACTAAATACTAAATATTAAATTATATTCCCACAAGCTTAACCTTATGACACCACAAATTTTAAGATAAATACTTATCCAATTAAAGCATGACTGAATAAAATTGATAAAAGCTGCTTACTGGAGAAATTGGAGAGATATTTGACATCCAAATATATTAAAATATATAAATTATGGGTTTTTAGGAATGTTTCAAGTGAACAACAAATCGTTTTTTTTTTTAACTTTGGGGTATTCCAATCTTCGGCCGGACTAATTCCCAAAGGGGTGGTGCGGATGGAACCTCATGCCAGGTATTCAAATGGGCGTAAGATAACCCATATCCGCTCCCCAGAAAATCGAACCTAGGTGGCCGTACCTACAGCTGCAGGCCGTTCACCACCGGACTAACTAGTCCGGGTGTGAACAACAAATCGTTAAAAACGCTTTTCTGGTATCCGCTAGGGATGCATCATGCATGTGGGTTTCTATGTAATGCATTTGCTGATATCTATACCATATTTTCCCCTGTGATTATCTTATCTTCTAAAGGATGAGATGGCCAACTACCCACATTAATAACGTGGTTGAATATCATTACCAATTAAAAACACACACATTTCGATGACTGAGTATGCTCATTAATTATTTGAAAATGAAGAAGATAAGTTCTAGCATGCACTATCAAATAAAGTGGAAACGATAGAAACCATGTTTTTTAACTGTCACATTCACTATATAAACGAAGGCGACAGATATTTTTCATCAACCAAAAACAAAACAAAAAACACAAGTGGAAGCTTTAAAGCAAGATAAAAAAATGGCGACGTCGGGAACATACGTAACGGAAGTACCGTTGAAAGGAGCGGCTGAGAAACACTACAAGAAGTGGAAGAGCGAGAACCATATCTTCCCTGACGCCATCGGCCACCACATCAAAAATGTCACGGTCCACGAGGGAGAATCTGACTCTCACGGATCCATCAGGAGTTGGAACTACACATGGGGTATACAATTACTTATACTTTCTCCATCTACAAATATATATTTTACACTTTACATATACATATACATGCACCTATTGAGTTTAAATATAGTGCATATGTGAAACTAGGGTTTTGCGTATTATATTGCCAAGTATTTTTAAGTAAATATTGCCAAATACTTTAAAACACACACTTTCCATTTTTATACTGTAATATGTTTGAATCTGTAAATAGAAATACATGCTAGCCTTGCGTTTATAGTTACCAGAAGAATTTTGCATTATAAATCAATTCAGTCACATTAAAAAAGAAAGTAAAACAAAGGCAAAAAATAATTCATAGCTAGTCATCATATATCGAAAGCCATCTAGATTGGTTGGTCTAGTTAAAGAAACTTATAACTGTGAATTGGGTGCGATCACACCGGTACTAATTCACCAGATTCTATCAGAACTCTACAATTAAACGTGTTTAGATGAGATTAGTATTAGGATGAGTGATTTCTCAGGAAATCTTTGTGTTGCAACCTTTTTAAAAGAAAAAACATATAAATGTGACTTCAGCTCTCTCTCTCTCTCTCTCTCGTTTGATTCACTTATCGATTCCTGAACCTGCGCAGATTATTTAATCGGAAGATTAAGCCGTTGAGATTTTATTCTGATCATAAATAACGCATATTATATCCTTAGAGCAAGTTCAACCGTAAAACCCATTAAGGGTATGTTAACTAATATTTAATAATAATTGTGGGAACAAAACGAAGAGAGAAAGAAAGAAGATGGAACAAAACGCGTCTCACCGTCGCCCAAACCAATAATTGTCTGACACGTGTCTTTTAATACGTTCCTTCGGTTCGCTAATTAAGCTATGTGCCTTCGTGTTTTGCCTTTTTTTCTTTTTCTTTTAATGTTAACATACGCGTTAACATACAGCGTTGATTTTGCTCTTATATGGGTAGCATGCAGTATGATAAGTCACATGTTGAAATTCTAATTAATTAATAAAAATGACTTTATGTCTATAAAGATGGAAAGGAAGAGGTGTTCAAAGAGAAGAGAGAGGTCGACGATGAGAACTTGACATTGATTTTAAGAGGACTTGAGGGTCACGTGATGGAGCAGCTCAAGGTGTTTGATGTCATCTACCAATTCATCCCCAAAACTGAGGATACCAGCGCCTGCAAAATCACTTTAGTATGGGAGAAGCGCAACGACGAGTTCCCTGAACCAAGCACCTACATGAAATTCAACAAAAGCTTGATCGCTGACATGGGCCACCACGTCAGCAAAGCTTGATCATTAGCACCATCATCACTATCTCAATTTACTTATTAAGGTGTTTCCAATATAATAAATCAATAAATAGGGTCTTGTACGTGGAGTTTCAGCTCTACGTAATTTCTTGGCTTTTGTAAGATGCTTTGATATGTTGTTATGGTCATCATCGAGTTCGATGTCATGACTCTAAAGAATAATAGTATATTTTATTGATTTATGGGTGCAAATAGTTGTTACTAAATAATTATAGTGAAAGGAAGAAGAATTACTATAATTCTTAATAAAAAATACAGTATTAGTACAATTATTAATTAAAAAAAAGAATATATTCGGGTGGTAAGGAGAATGAGCTGGGACGGTAAGCATCCTCTACGGAATCATAACTACGAAGTATGGAGTAAAGGAAGTGAACTGCATCCGGAGAACTACGTACAGATTAGTTGCTGGAATGTCTTAGACTTTGGTTATAGATGGTAAACCTAAGAAGGATGATGTTGGTGTTGAGGAAGCTTCTTGGATGGACTTGTATTTGACAGAAGAAGTTAGAGGTTAAGCTAAACTTGCTCGACTGGATTCAAACCCAGTGGAATTTTGGTTGCTTGCTTGGCCTTGTATGTTGTAATTTTTTTTTCTTTTTCATTTAGATACTGTAGCTCAGAGTCTTGGACATATCACTTTTGATACTATCTATGCACATCAGGTATAGTTCACTTTGAACTTAGTGTAGTTTCGAGTTATTATGGAGCTTTTTGTTAGAAACTATGTTTTTCAGGACAAAGAAGATGATGTGACGGTTGGTGTGAAGTGGACTGCTCTTAGGTTCGGTGACTGGATTTGGAACAGCATCCATGGGGTTGCTTGCACTTTCTGGACTGAGCGCAGATCTCGGTAACTTTTACAAGGCTTCTTTTGTGATCTTTAATTCCATTCACACTAATTAAGGGTGGCAATATTACGCATCCCTGGTTGGTGCATCAGGACAGTTAAGGTGGCAAATAGGGACAGCTGACTTTTCATCTCGTGCTGACTGCAGTAGCAAGTGTGTTAACAACTTTGGCCTCTTTTTCCTGTCTTGGGACACTAATTAACACTTTGTGGTTTTGATGTTTCTACAGATTTGTGTCCAACAAGTGGTTTGGTGCTATAATATTTAGTGGAGTTTTACTTGAAGAACATTTCAATAGATATCTCTCCCTCTCTCTCTCTCTCTGTTAATGAATGCTGATGAAGCTGTTCTTGCCTTCTTAGAGCCTATTCCTATATATGAAGAAAATGGAAATAGACTCTTGAGAGGTTGCTACTTGCTACCAAGTAGCAGGTGGTGGTCTCCTTCAGGATTGACAAGTTCAAGGAGAAGCCATTGTCAGATAAACTGAAACTTGACTTCTCATTAGTTTCTGGTTCTGTTAATAGGAACTTGTTGTTTGGGATTCACGTGTATTGTGTACAAGGAGGTTTGTGACTACCAATTCAAAGAATTGACAAAGTCACCGTCAGACAAACCATTATTTGAGTAGTGCCATGAACTCATGTTTTTTTCTTGTAAAAAAAAAAGTATTGTTTACAGAGACTTCTTTTTTAGTTTCTGATAGACTTGATCATAGTCATAGCTCAGTTAAAACATAATTCAATGTAAAAACAGTCGAGACAAATGAGAGGCTGTAATGGTGAAATCTGAATTAAATTGACTAACAATGAAATAAAAGAAACAAAAATTACTGTCAGAAGTGGGCCTTAGACCACTCGGCCACCCTGACTGTTGATTGATAGACAACTTACGTTACATGTATCACCTAATTAATAATAATACTCTTATAAGAACATATACGAAACATCATCCTTATTTATAACTGGACCGAGTTTAGACTGAATGAAGAGGTAATAAGATACTGTATAAACGTCTAAAGCTTCTTACAACAATCCACCTTAACCAAATAACATACTAAAAAGATGCAACACACAGATTCTGACACCGTTTCAACAACATCCTCTTTGCTATCAACGTATTACCGTTTCGTAGACCTTTTAATCTCTCTTCTTGTTCTTCAACGGGCCCAATGGTATCTTGCTCAACACCTTTTCGTCCAGCACTGCGTACTGCTTCTTGATCCCTATCATTGCTTTCTCACCTAACGGGTCGATCTTGTCTTCGTACTTGTCGTAAACAAGAGGCACCGTGAAGAGTAGCACAATCGCTGTTGCAACAGATAAGAGAGTTAAGTCATTGACTGATCAGGGTCCAGTGATATAAGAAAAGGACATTACCACAAAAGTATGGAAGATAAAGCATTACCTATGTATGCCAATGTCAAGAAATTGAACCATCCTCCCAAGATTGAAAGAACCCACAAGCCAGCAATAGCCTATTCAATCCAATAGTACATCTATTTGTCAATGAACACAGAGATCACAAGTAACCCAAACAGTTTCTACTCAGCAACACATATGAACTTACAGAGATGAAATTCTTGAGATCCCTTCCAGATGCAATCTCACGAAGAGAAGAGAACCCACGGTTGATCTCGATTCTAAGTCCAGACGCAAGCTGCAGAATAGGCTCTTCAGGGATATGAACTTCAGGAATCTTCGGTGGAGACCTAACAGAGAATCAACCGTCAACAATCAAGGAGTGAGTTACATTAAGCTGACACACGTGCAAAGCCATCAACTTACTTGTGAATGAACATGGTGGCATTAGACCAGAGAAACAACACCGCAAGAACAACAATCATCACATGGCAAAGCAAAGTAAGAAGATGATACTCCATCAACTCAAACAGAACCCATGCAGCTGTAGCACCACCAAGAACACCACCAGACATCTTCTTGTTCTTCCACATGAATATATCAGCAGCTGGCAAATCAAAATAACCATTGAGTCACTCAAATATTAGAAAGCATGAAACTTTATACACAAAACCACAACTTTAAGCAAACCCAGATCCTACAAATCCAGATTCAAATCACACGAATCCATATACAAAGCTAATCAAAGCAAAACGAGATCGGAGCAAAGACGTACGCTTTCCACCGCCGAGAACTTTGTGAACCGGCTTCTCTCTTCCGAACAAGCGATAAACTTTCGATTTCATCGAGGACGGAGAAGACGGTTCCTTCTTCTTCTTCTTCTCGTCCTCGTCGTCTGAGGATGAAGAAGACGATGACGAATCGCCACCGTGGTGGTGGATCTTCTCCGATATCTTATCCATCAACGATTCCCTCTCCACAACCTCCATCTCTGGCTCCGGTTCAACATGTTTGTGCTCCTCCGTCATCCTCGCCGATTCGATTTCACGCAGATCTTAATGCTTCCGATTTGATTGAACGACAAAGAAGAAAGTAGTTTCTAGCCTTTAAGTGTTTTTAAACTCAGTCTCATCCGTTGATATAGTGGTTGAGATCTGAGCCGTTGGTTTGGTTCGGTTCCGAAGCAGGACGTTCGTTACTTAACTAAGGCAAAACATGCATTGGGAGACAAACGATATAAAGCCGAAAGAGATGGGAACGCAAACGTTTCAGTAGGAGGCCGACATGTGACGCCGTCAGAGTTAACGGCCACCGTCGTCCGGGAGACGTTCACGTGGCGGATGCTTAAGCTTAGGATTGAATCGCTGTTGAATGACACGTGGAGAAATATTCTGCCGTTCGTGCATGAGTCACGTTCTTTCTGTCTGCGGAATGATAAAACATTACTATATTATACAATTATTTTATACTATTATATAGTTTTGAGGCACTTAGATTAACTACATAGTTGAAAAAAAAAAAAAGATTAACTACATAAGTATATGATATACAAAATTTCAACATTTAAACAGGTAATTAGATAATGTTGACTAAATAACAAAAATAAACAGGTAACTAGACCAAAAAAATAACACAGGTAATTAAATACTGTCGTATGAAGAGGGCCCATATGGACTTGACCCATATTCAAATCCACTACCAGTTTTCATAAGGACCCAATTCTAAATGGTTATTGATTCCTGAACATGCTGATAATAAACCAAAATCAGAACTAAACCGAAACTGTATATCGGAATATGCTCAAACCGAATAACCTTTTTAAATAAATTTGAGGAGACTTAAGGAAAACTAGACAAACTTACCTTGCAGTCTTGCACATGGAAGATGAAGTGGAAAAAGTAGAAGCGCCATTCTTCTTGATCCTCATGAGTTCGATAAGGTATACGAGTGGCTTCTTCAATAAAAACACTTAGAAATTAAATATATATAAAATATAAACGCAAAATCTTAATATATATAATCATAAAGAATCAAATGATACAATATCAAGAAGATAATGGTTATAAACTTATAAAGAAACAATACCTTTGACTACAATAATTAGGTTCTGAGACTTGAGCGAGCGAAATGTGTATTCTTTTTCTTTTCCTTTTGATCAAGAGAACAAGACGAGCATATAGCATCGTCATGAAAGCAATTATTTTGTCCCTGGCGGGTTTACCCTTAATAAAATACATACCACAAGATAGATATACCAATAATGCTGAGTAAGTCCGGTTAAGTTTGTTTTCATTGGCCATTTGATTGCTTAGATCTCCATTCCTATTCTCTCCCTAGCCAAAGCTGAGTAATTAGTTTAGATTTGATTTCCATTTATGAATCGCAAAATGAATGAATGATGCATTCATCACTAACCAAAACAAAATTGCAACGGTTAGGTTTGGTTCACCAAATAAAACCGGCTGGTACGTATTGAGGATAAAATAGTCATTTACAACATAGGCCGATAGATTCAAAGAACATCTTTATGGAATATCCGTTGAACCATGCCATCATCAGGTAGAGCTTTCCCCTTACTTGCAACTCGTTGAGCTAAGTTTGAAACCCATATATAAGCCCATGAAACTTTTAAAGTAAGCCCATTTTAAATCGCAAAACGACAGCGTTTCACTAGAGAAACCTCGCTAACACAGCTCCCTCACTCTTTCTCTGGCAAGTAAAACAATGTTGCTCCGTCGTGCAACCGCACTACCCAAAACCCTACAAAACCTCCGGCTATTCTCTCCGGCGGCAACCTCCGCATTACCCCTCGACCACACCCTAGAAACCCAACTAGACTACCTCCCTGGCTTCCCGCGACCCGATCCAAAACACGCAGAGACGATCTTAGCCGTTCCTCGGTCTGATTCCGGCAAGAACATCTCGGCGAAAGAGCGTAAAGCGGGTCGTGTCCCCTCAATCATATTCGAACAGGAGGATGGTCAGCACGGAGGAAACAAGAGGCTTGTCTCAGTTCAGACGAATCAGATCAGGAAGCTCGTGACTCATCTGGGTTACTCCTTCTTCCTCGCTAGACTCTTCGATGTCGAGGTTCGGTCTGAGATTGGTTCCGATGAGGTCATTGAGAAAGTCAGGGCCTTGCCCAGATCGGTAAAGTCCCCGTCTTTGTTGGATGCTTGACATGATCAAGACGTGAATAAGTCAAGCTAGTTTCTAGGAGTTGAATAAGTATAAGTTGTTAGAAGTTTGTTTCCTATTTTCTATCCTTGTTTTACGGTATTGACGTTGTAAGGCTTCTTTAAAAGCCATGCACTTGCTTTCATTCAATAATATCGAAGTATTCAGACTCTGTATCTTTTATCTGGTATCAGAGCTATATACAACGTGAGTGTTTGAGAGGAAAAACATCACAAAGAAGATGACAGACGCTGGAAGCTTTTCGACACCTGCGGTTCCTAAGTTTGATGGAGATTATGATCATTGGAGTTTGGTCATGGAGAATCTTCTCCGATCCAAAGAGTATTGGGGTGTTATTGATCCAGGCTTTGAAGATCTGAGAAGAATTGAAGTTCCGAGTCCTGCTCAACAACAATCTCTCAACGAAGCAAGACTCAAGGACCTCAAAGCAAAGAACTACCTCTTCCAGTCAATCGACAAGACCACGCTGAAGACAATAACTCAGAAGGAGACAGCCAAACAGTTGTGGGACTCGATGAAAGTGAAGCACCAAGGGAGTGCTAGGGTGAAGCGTGCACAACTGCAGCGGCTGAGGAAAACTTTTGAAACTTTAGAGATGAAGATTGGAGAGAAGGTGTCCGGATACTTTGCAAGGGTCATGGAGGTAACCAATGACATGAGGAATTGTGGAGAGATCATTGATGATGTCAAGATTGTTGAGAAGATACTCCGGAGCCTTACAGAAAACTTCAACTTTGTGGTCTGTTCGATTGAAGAATCCAAAGACATTGATAGTCTTTCGGTGGATGAACTGCAAGCATCTTTGCAAATTCATGAGAGCAAAGTGACTGAGCAACGAAGTGAAGAGCAGGTTCTTCAAGTGGAGAATGAGCCAAGGGACACCAGAGGGAGAGGAAAATGGAATGTCTCAAGAGGAGGAAGCAGTCACCGTGGACGTGGGAGAGGCCGATCATTTGTGAATCGATCAGCTATCAACTGCTTCAGATGTGGGAAGTTGGGACACTATCAGTTTGAATGTCCCAGCCTGGAGAAGAAAGCAAACTATGTGGAGTTTGACGAGGAGGAAGAGTTACTCCTGATGGCACATGCTGATCTAAGTGATGCTGAAGGCAAAGGGGTTTGGTTTCTAGACTCTGGATGCTCAAACCACATGACAGGAGAAAAGTCATGGTTCTGTGAGCTAGATGAGAAGTTTAAGCATTCGGTTCGGTTGGGAAATAATGCCAAAATGATGGTACAAGGAAAAGGAAACGTGAGGTTTGAAGTGGAAGGGATAACTCAAGTAGTAACTGACGTCTACTTTGTGCCAAACCTGACCAACAACTTACTGAGCATTGGACAGTTGCAGGAGAAGCACCTGACAATTCTGATCAAGAACAACGTGTGCAAAATCTTTCACCAGCAGAAAGGTCTGATCGTAGAGACGAATATGACTATGAATCGCATGTTCTTGGTATATGCTAAGAAGAAACCAACATCTGGGAGTTGTCTCAAAGTGGAAGAAGAAGAAGATTTGGGAGTTCTCTGGCACAAACGATTTGGTCACCTAAACACTAAGGCGATTCATATCATGCACAAGAAGGAGATGGTAAGAGGGTTACCAAGCTTGAAGAATGAAGTCAAGGTGTGCACCATCTGCAATGTAGGAAAGCAACAACGTGGAAAGTTTCCAAAACAGAGCAGATGGAGAGACGCCATGAACCAGGAGATTCAATCCATTGAAAGAAATCACACATGGGAGCTTGTGAATCTACCACCACATGCGAAGAAGATTGGTGTCAAATGGATTTTCAAAACAAAACTAAATGAAGAAGGAAAGGTGGAAAAATGCAAGGCTAGGCTGGTTGCAAAAGGGTACTCACAGACACTGGGTATAGACTATACGGAAGTGTTCGCACCTGTGGCTCGATGGGACACGATCAGGAGTCTTTTATCAGTTGCAGCTCAGCGAGGATGGTGTGTTTATCAGCTCGACGTCAAGAGCGCGTTTCTGTACGGTGAATTAAAAGAGGAGGTTTACGTAGATCATCCTGAAGGGTTTCTTAAAGTAGGGGAGGAAGACAAGGTGTATAGACTCAAAAAGGCCCTGTATGGCCTGAAACAGGCACCGAGAGCTTGGTTCAGTACAATCGAAGCTTACTTTAAGAAGGAAGGGTTCCAGAAAAGTTGCTACGATCATACTCTGTTTCTCAAGAAACACATGAGTAAAATCTTGGTGGTAAGCCTCTATGTTGATGACTTAATTTTCACTGGGAATGATGAGGCTTTGTGTGCAGAATTTAAGTCTTCAATGGAGAAAGAATTTGAAATGACTGACATGGGGAAGATGAAGTTCTTTCTTGGAGTAGAAGTCAATCAAAGGACCAACGGCATACACATTTGCCAAAAGAAGTACGCAAAAGAAGTTTTGGAGAGGTTCAACATGTGGAGCTGCAATGCGGTCAAGAATCCCATAGTTCCAGGCACGATAGTATCAAGGGAAGGGAACCGAGGAACTGATCCCACGCTTTACAAGCAACTTGTCGGGTGCTTGATGTATCTCACGGTAACCAGGCCCGATTTGATGTTTGTGGTATGTTTACTATCACGTTTTATGGCTGATCCAAAGGAGGAACACATGCTGATTGGGAAGAGAGTGCTAAGGTATTTAAAAGGAACACTAGACTTTGGAGTTTTCTATGAAAGGTCATCAAAGTTGGATATTGTGGGGTACACGGACAGCGACTATGCTCGAGACATGGACGACAGGAAAAGCACTTCTGGGTATGTCTTCTTACTGAACGGAGCAGCCATATGCTGGAGCTCAAGGAAGCAAGACATCGTCACATTGTCATCTACTGAGGCGGAATACGTTGCAGCTACTTCCTCTGCTTGTCACAGTGTCTGGCTAAAGGGAATCTTAAAGGAGTTAGGAGCAGTGGATGATGAGTGCATCGACATTATGTGTGATAACAGTTCAGCTATAAAGCTCTCAAAGAATCCAGTCATGCATCGAAGGACTAAGCACATCGATGTAAGGTATCACTATCTGAGAAATCTATCTAATGAAGAGGTGATTAGGTTGGTTTTCTGTGGGACAAACGATCAAGTTGCAGACATTATGACTAAGCCAATCAAGTTAGATCAGTTCATGAAGCTAAGAAGATTGCTAGGAGTTCGGAGCTTGGAAGATTAAACTGAAGCTGAGAAGCTTTTCAGTTTAAGGGGAGGAATTTGTTGGATGCTTGACATGATCAAGACGTGAATAAGTCAAGCTAGTTTCTAGGAGTTGAATAAGTATAAGTTGTTAGAAGTTTGTTTCCTATTTTCTATCCTTGTTTTACGGTATTGACGTTGTAAGGCTTCTTTAAAAGCCATGCACTTGCTTTCATTCAATAATATCGAAGTATTCAGACTCTGTATCTTTTAGTCTTTCACTCTTAGAATTGATCAATCACTTGAATGGTGTGTTTGGCTTATTGGGTGTGTGTTAAATTATGTAAATGTGTTTGCTTTGGAAATGTTTTTTTTTTCAGATTCATTTGCATTCTGGAAGTGATGCTCCGTTGAATGTGACGTTCATAAGAGCTCCTCCTGGGACTTTACTGAAGATTGATGTCCCTCTTGTGTTTATTGGAGATGATGTTTCTCCTGGGTTGAAGAAAGGTATTTAAGGGATTTAGAAAATGTAGTTCCTTTGTTTTGATTTACCAAGAGAGACGATTGTCTTGTTTCTGGAATCACATGAATTGGATGTAGTGCTTAGACGTCTATGAGTTTCTGGCTAGCGATTCCTCTTTCTAGAATCATAGTGTGTTAGAGAGCAATCAACAAAAGAAATGAGAAGTGTGACAAAAGATTTGAAAGAGAAATGAAGTGTTATGTGTATTTTTACTGAGTGTATGGTGGATAAGCTGTTTAGAGATCATCTTTTGGTTTTTGACTTGTGGTTGCTAAGGAGTCTGCACTGTAGAGTAGACATGCTAAAAGCAAGATTAATACAATGATTCCGTTATGTAGTTAGGCATCACATTAGAATTCGACTTGATTGTAGTTCATTGAGCTTTTAAGTCTGTGGAGAAATGATTCTGCGCTGGTTTCAGTTACCCCGTTCTTGGATCAGAGTGAGCTAATCTTTTGCGATGTCAAGTAATCATCACTTCAAATGACAATATGTTTGATGGTATAAAGTGACATTTAGCTTTATCTAGTGACTTGTATATTTAGCCTGTCATGCCTCATTAGTTTCTGCCCATTTTTGTAGATTGCAGCATCTAGTTTCTTGTAAGATTTTCAGTATTGATAACCATTCTCTTGATTTTTTATGCAGGAGCATCTCTGAACACGATCAAAAGAACGGTAAAGTTCCTATGTCCGGCAGAGATCATCCCTCCATACATAGAAGTAGATCTCAGCCTATTGGACGTTGGACAAAAGCTAGTAGCGGGAGACCTCAACGTTCATCCGGCACTAAAGCTAATAAGGCCCAAAGATGAACCAATTGTTAAGATAGCCGGAGGACGCGTTAGTGACCAGCAAAAGGACCAGCCAAAGAAGGACCAACCAAAGAAATAAACCGGTGGTGTGTCATATTAACCGGTGCAAACCAAATGTTGCTCTCATACTTGTCTTTTCCAAATGTTGATGAAAAGTTATGGATCAATCTTCTTAGGACTCGAGATCCTTTAGGATGAAACATTTTTTGTGTGTGTGTGTTCTTAGTGTTGCTGGAGAGCTCTATATTCCCGGTGGAGTATTCTGTCTTTTGATTCTACAATGCATTTTTTCATGGAGCAATCCTTAATAAGATTAACAGATTTCTTGAAAATCTTGATTATCATCATTCGTCAGATTCAAACTCTCTATTTCTCAAAACCCATTGCGTATAAGCTTCCATGGAGCTTTGTCAATGGTTGATCAACAAAAATGAATGTTCTCCTCGACCAAAGTAGTATAACAGATTAACTTGTTTAATAATACAAAGCCAAGAAGAAGGTGAGAGGAAACCAAATTAAACTATATTTCACCAACATAACAATATAGTATTTGATAAAAAAAAACGTATTGACAATATAGTACATTAAGCAGAAGGTATCGCATAGATATGTAATCAAATTAAAGATTATTTATTTAATCTTGTGAATGCTATGAGTCTTTGTATTACTATTAATTAACCTCGAGTAATAGTTTAAGATAGATTAGAAAAAAAATTTATCACCAAAATAACTTTATAAAAAAAAAATAGATTTTATTAAAGAGTGTAAATATACATTTATATCATTTATGTTAATTAATCTATACTTAAGGTTTAGAGTTACAAGATGGAGTTTTAGAGATAAAATTTAAAAATTAAATTTAAAATTTATATTTTTAAAGAAGAAAAATTATTTTGATTTTTTTTTCTTTGAAGTAAATTTTGTGACAAAAACGTTAGAAATGTCAATTGGAGAGATTTGCTAATTAAGATTTTCATAATATTTATTCCGATTAAAGAAACCTTACATTTATTTTATTTGATATATCTATGGCATTTTTTCAAAAGGTCATTCCTTTAACAAAAATATTTACAACGACAGTTAAGAGGTCCGGGAACTTTAGGATCATCCACACAATCTGCAAGGCCATAATAAAGCACGTAGCAGTCTCGAACGCAATCGGATATTTCACACGCCTTTTCTTTGTTAATTATTGTTTCACATAACTTTCTCTGAGCTCTTCCAACCATTAAACATGCTACAAAAAAAAACATCAACAAAAAGTTTTTACATGTTTATTTATATATGCTACTCCTATTTTTACATGTTTAATTGGAAACGGCAAAATGAAATTACCTGAGAATACAATCACGAGTACAAGAAAATAAGAACATGATAACTTGGCCATGATCAATATTCTTTGTTTGATATTTTTTTCCAGTGACTGTGGTGTATTAATGATCATATGTCTATATATATTGGTTGTAAGGTAAGGGGTGTTTTCTTTCTTTGTTAACTTTTGATCACATCAATATTTTCTTAAATATTCATCAAAAATAAAAAAAAAATAAAAAAATTCATCAAAAAAAAAAAAAATATTTTCTTAAATAGGAAATATAATAAATGGAAACATTTTATTTAAAATAGACTTTTGACTAATGAAGAAATCATTATCTAATTAATGAAAAGCTAACCAATCATAAATAGAGATGTGATGTGAGGTCAAAATTTTGTATTAAACTTACTTTTAATTAATAGATTTAGTTTATATTATTCCAAATACTATCATATGTAGTGCTGGACCATTTAAAATTTAAACGATTTTTTTATCACTAGATTAATAACATTAAAATAACTATGGATTGTCATTTGAATACAAAAACTATTAATTTTGAAACCCAACACTTGTTATTTACTGGACTACGGCCCAATAATGTCAAATCCCAACAACAAAATCTAAGACAATGATTATTGGTGGTCCTTAAGACGGAAGTCCTTAGAAACAGTTAAGGACCTTAAGGACCACCAATAATGTTGCTCTAATAAGACGTTTTTACTATTTACATATTTAAGAAGCTGGAAGTGTTCTTGGAACAGAGAGATCAGATCAGAGAGCTGACAACAATGGAGTACCGCAAAATCAAAGACGATGATGCAATCAATCTTTGATTATTGGGTATGTGTGAACTTATGTAAAGGTGTCTGCTTTGGGAATGAAAGAGAAATAAAGTGCTATGTGTATTCTCCTGAGTGTATGGTGGATAAGCTGTTTAGAGATCATATATTTGATTTTTTGACTTGTGGTTGCTTAGGATTCTGCACTGTAGAGTAGATATGCTAAAAGCAAGATTAGTACAATGATTCCGTTATGTAGTTAGGCCTCACATTAGAATATGACTTGATTGTATTTCATTGAGCTTCTAAGTCTGTAGAGAAGTGATTCTGCGCTGGTTTCAGTTACCCCGTTCTTTTTTTTTTTTTTTTTTTTTTTTTTTTTTGATAACTCAGGTCTCCGAACACTATTTGGGCGTCCGACTATCCACCCGAAGGCGGTCCTGGGGGCTAATCTTTTGCGATGTCAAGTAATCATCACTTCAAATTACAATATGTTTGATGGTATAAAGTGACATTTAGCTTTGTCTAGTGACTTGTATATTTAGCCTGTCTACCCTTTTCTGTGGTCTTTAAGTTTCATCCTTTATTAGTTTCTGCAAACCAAATGTTGCTTTCATACTTGTCTTTCCCAAATGTTGATGAAAAATTTATGGATCAATCTTCTTAGGACTTGAGATCCTTTAGGATGAAACATTTTTTGTGTGTGTTATTAGTGTTGCCGGAGAGCTCTAGATTCTGGTGGAATATTCTGTTTTTGATTCTACAATGCATTTTTTTCATGGAACAATCCTTAATAAAGATTAACAGAGGTCTTGAAAATCTTGTTCATCATCATTCTTCAGATTCAAACTCTCTATTTCTCAAAACCCATTGCTTATAAGCTCCCATGGAGCTTTGTCAATGGTTGATCAACAGAAATGAATGTTCTCATCTACCAAAGTAGTATAACAGATTAACTTGTTTGATAATACAAAGCCAAGAAAGAAGGTCAGAGGAAACCAAACTAGCTGTTACGCACTACAAGAGTCCAACAATCTTTCTTCACACAGTCGTTGACGTAGATTAAGCCCAACACACTCTCGTCCAATGAATCTAATTGTCCGACCAGATTTTCTTTTTCGAACTACCTCCATGTTTAAAATTCTGGACCTGATGTCGGTATAGTTACTAGTTAACCAGTCAGATCAGTTAATATGTTATATATTCTTTTTTATTAACTAAAAAAATAAACAATAAAAATAAATCTAGTTATATATACACTAACAAATAAATACAATGTAAATTGAAATTGTTAAAAACCAAATGATTGACTATTTAGGTGATCGTATTTATTTATTTTTACAACTAAAATTTCAAATTTTATGAGTATAACAAAATAAAAATATTATATGAAAGCTAAAAGATATTTTTTACATTTCTTTTAGAAAAATAAAATTAAATAAAAAATTATTTAAATAGTGATGGTCAAACCTTAATTATGAAATATTAAATTTTAATAACAATTAAAATATATTAAGTAAAAGTTAATCTTTTAGAACTACATTTTAAAATTAATATGGATCACCGATTTTACTGGTTTTAGCTAGTTTTATTGGATTTGTTCAAATTTAGATTTAAAATCGAATTGAATTCAATTTTTCAATGAGTCACCGTCGGACCGATTCAGTTTTTAAAACCATGACTACTTCCGACCAATCTCTGAGCAGACAAAACTATATATTAACCTAATTTTCATAAACTGATTTTATAATTCTTAATCCAATCTCGGATAGCAATATCACCTAGTAAAATGATATTTCATCAATGTAGTATTTTGACAATATAGTCTATTAAAGAGAAAATATATCGTATAGATATGTAACCAATAAAAGATTATTCATTTAATTATTATTGTGAATGATACGAGTCTCTATATTACTCTTTTTGTCAACTTTTACTTTTCATTAAAACATTTAAAAAGAGTACATCTTTAAAAAACGTACACGTTTGTAACATGCATTGACAAACTAGATACACAAGAGCCACGTGGCCAGAAAAGACCATGTAAGCGTTAACACAATACTCTTCACTGGAATTTTCTCTTTCTCAACTTCAGTTCAGCTACCACCACCGTCTTTTTTACTACGAAGCTTGTTCTTCATAGCTTTGTACTCCAGCAGCTCCAATCTTCTATCCAATCCGCCGTTAGAAAGCAAGATTTTTTTCCTCACCAGTTGATACAATATGGAAGATTATATTGGCCTAAAAGAGATTTTTTGCCGGACGGCGGACCATCTTTTTAAGATACCGATTCTACTAAATATCATTCACACCAACCGAGATAGATCCAATATTGCATTTTTCTTATCATCGAAGATACTTTACCTTTTAGCAAAACATAGGCTCCTATGAGAATGAGTAAAGATTGATTTTTCTAGAAAGGAGTGAGCGCATAAGCGAAGAATTTAGAATCCAACTTATAGTCAACGGGATATGATGATGTATTGCAGAAGAAGTATAAATCCGATTTTATACTCAGACGCTTTATTACTATCAACCAAAACATAGATAAATCAAAGGATTGAAGAAACTGCTCTGTTTTGAGTTGAAACACTACAAAATCACCATCACAAAAAGGAAAATTGCCAAAGCAAAACCGGTTATCGATCATAGATCAAAAAATATATATAAAAGAGAAAAAAGGATGATAACCGGCGGCAAAAGCCACCAACTTCCATTAATGACGATAACTGAATAAAGAGTATTAGAAAGAAGTTGAAAAAAAAAAAGAAAAAAAAAAAAAAGAAGTTGAATCTCTGTATTGCTATTAATTAAGATTTCCATAATATTTATTCTGATTAAAGAAACTTTATATTTATTTTATTTAATATAGCTATCGCATTTTTCAAAAAGTCATATCCTTCTAACAATTATATTTACAACGACAATTAAGAGGTCCGGGAACATTAGGATCGTCCACACAATGTGCAATTGCATTGTAAAGCGCGTAGCAGTCTCGAACGCATTCAGATATTATACACGCTTGTTCTTTGTTAATGGTTATTTCACATAGCTTTCCCTCAACTCTTTCAACCATTGAACACACTACAAAAAAAAAGCAAAACATCAACAAAAAGTTTTTTATATATTTATTTATATATGCTACTCCTATTTTTACATGTTTAATTGGAAATGGCAAAATAAAATTACCTGAGAATACAATCATGAGTACAAGAAAATAAGAACATGATAACTTGGCCATGATCAATATTCTTTGTTTGATTTTTTTTTTCAGTGACTGGTGGTGGATTAATGATCATATGTCTATATATACTGGTTGTAAGGTAAGGGGTGTTTTCTTTCTTTGTTAACTTTTTATCACATACATATTTTCTTAAATGGGGAATGCAATAAATGGAAACAATTTATTTAAAACAAACTTTTGACAAATGAAGATATCATTATCTAATTAATGAAAAGCTAACCAATCATAATTAAATAGAGATGTGCTGTCAAAATTTTGTATTCAATTTACCTTAAATTAATAGATTTAGTTTATATTATTCCAAATACTATCATATGTATTGCTGGAGCATTTAACATTTAAACGAATTTTATTAATTAGAAAAATAAACAATAAATATAAATAAAGTTATATATACTATGTAAACTGCAATGGTTAAAAACCAAATGATTGACTATTCAAATTATCGTATTTATTTATTCTTACAACTAAAGTTCCAAATTTTATAGACATGACAAAAATAGTGTATGAAAACTAAAAAGATAGTTTTTACATTGTTACTTAGAAAAATAAAATTAAATAACAAGATTTAAATAGTGGTGGTCAAACCTTAATTGTAAAATACTAAATTTTAATAACAATTGAAACATTAATTATAAGTTAATTTTTTAGAATCGGATTTTGAAATTGACATGAATCACCGATTTTTCTGGTTTTAGCTAGTTTTATCGATTTTGTTCAAATCTGAATTTTAAACCGAACCAAACTTGTTTTTTTCAACGAGTCACAATCGGACCAGTTCAGTTTTCAAGACCATGACTACTTCCGACAAGTCTCTCAGCAGACAAAATGATATATTAACCTAATTTTCACAAATCGTGTAGATCAGTGATCTTATAACTCTTAATCCCATCTCGGATAGCAATATCACCTAGTAAAACGATATTTCATCAACATAGTATTGACAATATAGTATATTAAAGAGAAAAGATATCATATAGATATGTAATCAAATAAAAGATTATTTATTTAATTTTCACTGTGAATGATCTACTATTAATTAAGATTTCCATAGTATTTATTTCGACTAAAGAAACCTTACATTTATTTAATTTATCTATCGCATCTTTTCAAAAGATCATCCCTCTAACAATTATATTTACAACGACAATTAAGAGGTCCGAGAACTTTAGGATCGTCCACACAATGTGCAACAGCATTGTAAAGCGCGTAGCAGTCTCGAACGCAATCGGAGATTATACACGCTTGTTCTTTGTTAATGGTTATTTCGCATAGCTTTCCCTTAGCCTTTTCAACCATTAAACTCGCTACAAAAAAAAAGCAAAACACCAACAAAAGCTTATATATATTTATTTATATATGCTACTCCTATTTTTACATGTTTAATTGGAAATGGCAAAATGAAATTACCTGAGAATACAATCATGAGTACAAGAAAACAAGAACATGATAACTTGGCCATGATCAATATTCTTTGTTTGATATTGTGATGTATAATGATCCTATGTTTATATGTACGTGGACATGCCTTTTTTTCTGAAGGTAGGTAGAGGAGGTCCTGCGGAAAAGTAGCTCGACGCCAGTTGTAAGGTAAGAGGTGTTTTTTTCTTTGTTAACTTTTGAGATACAATAAATGGAAACATTTTATTTAAAATAGACTTTTCACTCATGAATAAATTAATGAAAAGGTAACCAGTCATAATTAAATAGAGATGCCAGGTCAACATTTTGTATTACATTTACCTTTAATTAATAGATTTAGTTTATATTATTCCAAATACTATCATATGTATTGCTGGCTTGACTTGCGATCATTGGAGGAGACTAACACGGTCTGCACTCTAAAACTCCTCTGGAGAATTATCTCTTCGGGTACATCACTTTGGGTTCAATGGATTCACCATTACCTCATACGAAAAGAATCTTTTTGGAATCAAAATTCTAAAAGCTCACTTGGCTCCTGGCTATGGAAGAAAATTCTCAAATATAGAGAGATGGCTCAACTGCTAACGCGGGTGGATGTTAAAAGTGGCTCCTTAACTTCTTTTTGGTTTGATATTTGGTATCCTTTGGGAAAGCTATTTGATCTAACGGGTTCTCGTGGTTGCATTGATCTGGGGATTCATATTACTGCAACTGTAGAGCATACAATACAACAATATAGGCCGAGGAGACACCGCCAATCTATTCTACTCCAAATAGAAAATGAGATTATGAAACTCAGAACCCAAGGTCTGACTCATGAGGATGATGTGCGGTTGTGGAGGAATTTAGCAGATGATTTTAAACCTCATTTCAGTACCAGACAGACTTAGAGTATTACAAGAGTTGTGCATCAAAGAGTGAATTGGTTCTGTGCCATTTGGTTCCCGGCTGCGACTCCAAAGTTCTCGGTTATCACTTGGATAGCAACACGAGACAGGCTAGCAACGGGAGAGCGACTCTTACGATGGAATGCACAAGTTGATGCATGTTGTAGGCTGTGCATCGAACCGATTGAAACCAGAGATCATCTCTTCTTTGAATGTCCTTTCTCCGAAGGAATCTGGCGAAAATTAAATTGTAAACTCTTTGTTAGTCGATACACGGCTATTTGAAGTGACATCATACTCTTGTTGGCAGACACTCATTGGGATAAAACAACTCTGTTCCTTCTCAAGTATGCCTTTCAAGCTATGGTCTATTCAATATGGAGAGAAAGAAATTGCAGACGACATGGGGAGCCTGCTCGGAACCCAACTTGTTTGCTAAATTAAATTGATAAGTTGATCCGAAATCGTATTGATTCTCTTAGAGGAACATCGAAGGGGATATATGCTAAAGCGTTGGGTGTATGGTTTGCTACTAGATGACGGGTCTCAAAAACCTTAGTTATCTTTATTAAAGTCAAACAAATCACATTCTTTGTAAAAACGTTTTTTTTTTATTCGAATTAATTTAACATTCATTCAAAAAAGAAAAAAAATTTAAATGAATTTTTTATCAGTAGATTAAAAACGTTTAAATAACTATGGATTGTCATTTGAATACAAAATCCATTAATTTTGAAGCCCACACTTGTTATTTACTGGACTACGACCCAGTAATGTTAAAGCCCAACAACAGAGTATAATAAAGCGTTTTCACTATTTACATATTTAAAAAGCTGGAGTGTTGGGAGCAGCAGAGATCAGATCAGAGAGCTGTCAACAATGGAGTACCGCAAAATCAAAGACGATGATGAGGTTCATTCCTTCTTGCTTCTCAATCTCTTTTCTTTCGCTTTTTCAATAAGGGTTTCTGGTACACTCTTTAATTCTCAATTATGTACTGAGAGCTTCAGGACGATCACGACGTCGCTTCTGATCTCGAGAGTTTGAAGGGAAAATCACACACCGGTGAGCTTATTCTCTCATCCTCCGCTTTCTATTGTATGATGCTCATTGGTGATTTGTTTTCGCAGTTGCTTCGAGTAGCATTGCTCTGGCTACTCTGGGTGTTGGTGGTGGCGGATCCACTGAGCGAATAAACTGGAAACGAAAGTAAGTTTCTTTTTTTTTATTGTTTTGTGTGGAAAGTTGTTTTCTTTTTGTGATTTAAAAGTTTAATTGTGTTGAGGCAGGGGTGTAGTGACGTGTGCACTGACTATTCTCACGAGCTCTCAAGCTATACTCATCGTATGGTCTAAACGAGCTGGCAAGTATGAGTACAGTGTCACAACCGCCAACTTCTTGGTCAGTTTGCTCATCGCCTAGTTTATATCTCTACTTACAACATTGAGTGATACCAGAGGTCATTAGTGACCTGACCGCGGGAAGAAACTAATATTACATGCTATGGTTTCGTGTGGGGGGGGGGGGGTTACTAGCTTTGGCCCCGAACCTCTGGTATTCAAAAGAAAAAAACTTTGTGTAATATCTTGTTTCTGGATCAGGTTGAGACTCTGAAATGTGCGTTATCTCTGCTCGCATTGACAAGAATATGGAAAAATGAAGGTGTTACTGATGACAATAGGTTATGTATTCTCTTCTTACTGATGCCTTGAGTTATACTTGTTGGTTTTCCACTAGCATCATCTTCAATTAGTTTCCTTTGTGTTCCGAGTTTCTGAATATGTCCTTTTATAAAAGGTTTTGGCTGCTTAGAATCATGTATTATCTCTCTGCCTGTGGGGTTATTAGAGGACTGACCATGCATTTGCTCGTTGAGATTTGGCCTTACTGATACCCAGATTAATGTTTCTGAATCAGGTTGAGCACAACATATGATGAAGTTAAAGTCTTTCCCATTCCTGCTGCTTTGTATCTTTTCAAGAATCTCTTACAGGTTGGCTTTCCTGAGTTCTTTTGGCTTAGGTTAATGTTTGTAACTTTTGGTTTGGTGTTATTTTTCTAACTACTTGTGGTGTAACCTTTTATGTGGCAGTATTATATTTTCGCATACGTAGACGCCCCAGGCTATCAGATATTGAAGAACCTGAACATCATAAGTACTGGTGTCTTGTACAGGATTATACTGAAGAAAAAGTAGGTTGCTTATTTATCCAAATGGATTTCATTACTTCCAGTGAATACTAGTTCCAAATTCATATATTTTCTTTTATGTTTTCCCTTCTGTTTCTTATTCAGAACACAAACATCTTGATTTCAAGTGTGAACAGGCTCTGCTAATTCAGTTTGCTTACTCTCTCCTTAAACAGGTTGAGCGAGATTCAGTGGGCGGGCTTCATCCTACTATGTTGTGGATGCACTACTGCTCGGTTGAATTCAAAGTAAATTTCCTCGCTCTTGACATTTTCCTCTTTGATTTTATTAACTGCTATCAACATGGGTTTCATTGATTCATTCATATGATGCATATGTAGCCTCTAGTGATTGTTGTATTACATAGTCTCGTATTGGATATTGCTTTTGCAGTTCTGATCGTGTACTTCAGACATCTCTTCCCGGTTGGATTATGGCAATTGTAAGTTGTTACTCACCTTAGCATGCTAATAGTACCATACTAATAGTTGTTGCAGCCACTTCCACGTTCACATCAATTGATATGATTGCTTATCGTTGTTTCTAGGTTATGGCTCTTTTAAGTGGTTTTGCCGGAGTGTACACAGAGGTGAGCTTATCAGGAACACTCACTCCAAAGCTAGCACTGATTTACTTCCTTTTTCTTGGATTTATGAAAGCTTATAAGGGTTTTGCTTTCCATTTTGGCAGGCTATCATAAAAAGGCGGCCTTCAAGGAATATAAATGTACAGAACTTCTGGCTGTATGTCTTTGGGATGGCTTTCAACGCTGTTGCTATAGTGATACAAGATTTCGATGCCGTTGCTAATAAGTAAATCAAAATCTCATTTCTTGATTTTGTCCTTTCATATTGGCTACAAATTAGTTCATCTGCTCTGGTATTGAATGGGCTTGGTTTTCCAATTTCAGGGGATTCTTTCATGGTTACTCATTCATCACAGTACTCATGATTCTTAACCATGCTCTCAGGTAAAAGCTTACTTTAGAGTCCAGACTCTTCTCTTAACTCTAGTCTCGGTTAGTGAAGTTAACACGTTAAAAACATTATTCTCCTATTGGCTTTGCAGTGGCATTGCTGTGTCAATGGTGATGAAATATGCAGACAATATCGTAAAGGTAGTAAAATTTTCATTCGCCATCAGATTCCTCTTAACTAGTCACTTTTGCAGACGGGTTTTAACTATATCAAACCGTTATGTAGGTTTATTCGACATCAGTGGCAATGCTTCTCACGGCGGTTGTCTCTGTATTCCTCTTCAATTTTCATCTTTCACTTGCCTTCTTTTTGGGTTCAACGTAAGCTAACCACATTTGGTCTCTACCAAAACAATCAATCTAGTCCAACGTTTATGGACATAAAAGCTGATGCATTACTATGCTTATGCTTTGCACTTTTGCAGGGTCGTCTCTGTTTCAGTATATTTGCATTCAGCTGGGAAACTACGATAGTAAAAGAAAGATCGCTGAACTTTGTCACTATTCTCTAGTACAGAGTTAAAAGCTTTTGAACAATTGCGATTTTGTATTTCGTGTATATTTAGTATACATTGCTGTCTGAAAGTGAAGCTATATTGTTGAAACATTGCATTTTATATATAGATCATTCATTCTTTACTTTTCTCTACACGTTTTCCACTTATACTGGTTTATTGTTAACTTATTCTTGAGACTAAGATTTAAGAAACTACTTGAGATAAATAGCCATGCTCAATAAAAGAGGCAATGCAGTCATCGAACATCTCTTCAAGGGACTTGAATTTGAGTCCAAGACTCTTTATCTTCGAAGTGTCAAAGTCATAATGCAGCCTATCTAGTTTCTCAAACCTGAATTTAATTCATAGATAAGATTATTTCATTGTATTCAAAGGATAATAAGGTTTGAAAGATCAGTGTCTCAAACCTCTTGGGGATAGGGAGTGATGGGTAACGTGTGGATAGGAAGGAAACTAGTTCCTCTAGAGTGACAACTTTAGAGCTGCAAATGAATCTGCCTTGAGCTGCTTCATGTTCAAAAACTAGGATGTGGGTTCTTGCCACGTCGTCGATATGAACATAACCCATCTGTCCATGCCACTGAAACTTCTCTGTTTCTCCTGTTGTGTTGAATAATAACAAAGTTATAAGTATCTGCTACTGTTCTGGTGATGTTGCCAAGAGAGTACAGTACCTTTGAGCAACCCGAGGAGATCGGATGCTGTAGAACACAGATCAGGAGGCAGGCTTGGTCCAACGAGGAAGGATGGTAGAACAGTGACAAGGTCAATACCATTCTCTTCACAGTATTTCCATGCAGCTTGCTCGGCTAATGTCTTTGATAAAGCGTACCAAACCTTTTGTTTTTATTTTGCCATGGCGCATCACAAACTGTTAGCTGATAATATGATTCTTGTATTGAGCAAAATAGACTATTCAAATGGTTATACCTGGAAACGCTTGCAGAGTTCAACAGAGGTCCAAACAGATTCATCAAGAGGGATATTAGGATCAAAATCATCTCTGATCCTGACTGTTGATGAGGATGAGGTGAGAACCACACGCTTCAAAGACTGATTCTTCCTGCATGATCTCAGGACATTCAGTGTGCCCTCTATAGCTGGTTTCAAAATCTCCTCCTATGATCAGATCACATTATGTTAAAATGTTACACAAAGCATACTGTGTGACAAGAAGGAAAAAAAACTTGTAGTAGCATCATGCCTCTGGATTAGAGGTAGGTTTGAGGACAGGAGAGGCAGTATGGAAAACTCCATGGCATCCCATTATAGCGTTATCAAAACTTCCTTCTTCCATTAAATCAGCCTTCACCAGGCTTAGCCTCTCCTTTGCCCCTTCCAGTTTCCACAAGTGTGCAAGCTTCTTCTCATTTCCTGTGAAAACAGGGAACACTTATCTGAGTCTCACTTTGGGTAGCTTATTACCATTTTAAAGAAAAGACAAGAAGGATAAAGAAACCTGGATCTCTGACTGTTCCTGTAACTTCATACCCCTCAAGGAGAAGTCTCTTCACAAGCCAAGAAGCTAAGAAGCCTGAAGCTCCAGTAACACAAACTTTTCCTTTTGCTTGATCCATTCTATGATAACGATGGAGTCTACACTACACTAGTTATATAGCAATACCATATGCTAAAGTAAGTAAGGAGTAGGTATGTCATTTAACTCATGTGGGGTTAGCTTATTTTGTCACCTAAAGATGGTTTTTATGACCGTTGTTCAACCACCAATGGCCTAACCACCATTTTCTCTATGAAACATGTTCTCCATGTTCCATGCATGTCCAATATTCCCTTTGTTTTGCTTAACATCTTAAGAGGTATGCTTGAGCTTCCACCATTTCAACAAACAGGTGGAGAAGATGAACTTCACAAAATCTCTTAATGCAAGAAACATAACCTAGCACCAAGCTTCACAGGAGAAAAATATTGAAATCATCCTGGTCAACTCAAGATAATTTACAAGGCAAACCCATTTGGAACAAGCTTGTATTGAGATTTTAGAGACCATAAACATTTACTAAAGACGTTATGAAAAAAAATAACAAGTTGAAGGCATATAATAATAGTGTATATTACTTTTACAAATTTTTAGAGATCAATGCCAATGTTTTACTGAGTTATAAGTTATGGAGAATTGACTGAGAGGAACCTGGCAAGTTATGCTGGTTTATCCATTAATAGTCTGATCTAAATGGATCATAAGTCTAACGTGGCTCAAGCTCCCACACTACAAGTCAACTTATTAGTTCTGGTTTATATTGGTTTAGTTCCATTTATTCGGTTTAATCGAAACTTTACACTCCTATGATTTACCTCGTAATTGTGAAGAAGACTGGGCCTAAATAGCGTACATACTTGGGCCTACACTAACTAAATAAAAGCCTCTTAGCATTACGTTCGAACTTCAATGGAAGCAGTGGCTGTTATGTCTCGTCTTCTTCCCAATCCAATCCATTACAGCTGATGTAATAAAAATTATATTTTACTGAAATTAAAAAAATATATTTATCTGTTGTTTTGGTCTTGCCACCACAACGTTGTCTTCTCGGGTTACTCATCATATCTCTTTGATTGGTCTCGCCTCCCTCTCTTCATCGTCTTCTACGATTATTGCATGCTTGTTTCTGACTCTATTGTGTTTCTTTCTTTGTAGGGTTTTAAGTTTTATCTAATGGCTTCCAATAATCCAGACAAGAATCTGTCTCCTTCAGGTAACATTTGCTTTCACCTAATCTCCTTCATATACACAATCTGATCTGCGATGTTTATTGTTGTGTTGAATCGTTTCTGAGTTTAGATAATTGTATTGATTCACTGTAGATGATAAACCGGAGTCAGAAAACAAGAGTCCTAAACCGGAATCAGAGAGCAAGAGTCCTAAACCGGAATCAACAGCCTCTGGGAGTTCACCTTCATCAGCTAACCCTGGCCTAAATTTCAATGCTTTTGACTTCTCTAGTATGGCTGGTATCCTCAACGTAAGTGTCCACTTTCTTGTACTAAAGTTATCTTCTTTGGAGCTTTTTTACTGATGGGTTTTTGTTTCAGGATCCAAGCATTAGAGAATTGGCTGAGCAGATTGCTAAAGATCCTGCCTTTAACCAGTTAGCTGAGCAGCTTCAGAGAGCTGTTCCCAACGCAGCTCAAGGAGGAGGAGGAGGTGGTGGTTTCCCTAACATTGATCCACAACAATATGTCAGCACTATGCAGCAGGTTATGCATAACCCTGAGTTCCAGACTATGGCTGAGCGTCTTGGTCAAGCCTTAGTGCAGGTGAAACAAACTTTGGACATATATTCAGTCTAGAGGAGGCATGGCTTTGAATGAACCTCTTACTGTTTTTGCCTTCAGGACCCACAAATGTCTCCTTTTTTGGAGGCTTTCTCCAATCCTGAAACAGCAGAGCATTTTACTGAGCGTATGGCGCGGATGAAAGAAGATCCTGAGTTGAAACCTATACTTGATGAGATTGATGCTGGTGGTCCTTCTGCTATGATGAAGTCAGTCATACAATTTTTCTTTTTTTTTTTCTAAATGTTTTGGTATAAGTATAACTTGTTTTTGCTTATGGAGGAGTGATTTATTTATCTGGTATTTAGGTACTGGAATGATAAAGATGTGCTGAAAAAGCTTGGTGAAGCAATGGGTATGCCTATTGCTGGCTTGCCTGACCAGGCTGCTTCAGCTGAACCCGAGGTAGCTGAAGAAGAAGGCGAAGAAGAAGAAGAAGAAGAGTCTATTGTTCATCAAACAGCCAGTCTTGGTGATGTTGAGGTTAGACTGCTTCCTACTTTGTAAAACGCTCATATACTTGCTTGACCATTTCGGTTTTATCATTTATGTCTTGTTGATTGAATTAGGGTTTGAAAAATGCTTTGGCATCTGGTGGTAACAAAGATGAAGAAGATTCCGAGGGAAGGACAGCATTGCATTTTGCTTGTGGATACGGCGAGGTATGCAACTCTCTTATCTATCTAGGGCAATTTAATATTCGTATTTAAATGGTTCTCTTTTGTTTGATTACATGCTGAAGTTAAGTATCTTTATCATCATTCACTTGGTAGACAAGTAACCAGCCTACTAAACTCACGAGTTTTCATGACACAGTGATTAATATTTAGTCAAAGAAGAATGAGATAGAACTATAATGAGCGATTAACTTCCATCTTTTACACTTTGTTTATTGCTAATGGATTATATTGAGATTGACCCCCATTGATCTCTTTGCGCAGTTGAAATGTGCTCAAGTTCTTATCGATGCTGGAGCAAGTGTTAACGCTGTCGACAAAAACAAGAACACACCTCTGCATTACGCTGCTGGTTATGGGAGGAAAGAGTGTGTAAGCCTTCTCCTTGAGAATGGTGCTGCAGTGTAAGTCTTACAACACAAACGAACCGCTTCTTCACGAGCATAGTTATTGATATGACGCTTTCTGTCTATGTATGTGGTACAGGACTTTGCAAAACCTAGACGAGAAGACACCCATTGATGTGGCAAAGCTCAACAACCAGCTCGAGGTGGTGAAGCTGCTCGAGAAGGATGCGTTCCTTTGAGCTTGGTTTAAAGGAAGCTCCAAGATCATCTTGTCTTTGAGGGATCTGTCTTGTGTTGTGTTTCTTGAACCAATTTTACAGACCTCTCTGTATACTTCTTTTTCTTATTTACTTGTGTATGTTATGAGTTACTACTCTCTCCTTCTAAACTTGCCTCTTATGGTGTTTTTGATTTCATCAAAAGTCAATAAAGAATGAAAGAGAAATACATGTTTTAAACTTTTAACCAAACATATGTCTTACTTTTCTTGTAAAATTTCAAGAATCATTTTGGTTTGGAAGATAGGGTTATATTAAGACCAGACTACTTCATGTCAAAGTGATTCTATTCTTTTGTGTACTGTTGTCTGAAAATGCCCTGTGTCGGAAACTTTCCATATTTAAACACAAGCTTCAATCAAATCCTACTATTAGTTAATTATTAAATACATCCAAAGTCTTGTCTCTTCCTTCTTTGATACGTATACGTTCGCAATGAACTGCATGCATCGTTCACGGTTCTTAATAAACTCTTTGTTAAGCAGAGCAAGAACCCTTGCACGTCTTGGATCCACTCTCTCCCAGCCGCAACCACCGTCTCTCTCCTCCGCGGCAGTCATGAGTAGACTTGAAACCCACAACACAAGGCTCTGCATCGTCGGTAGTGGTCCGGCGGCTCACACGGCGGCTATTTACGCAGCTAGAGCTGAACTTAAGCCTATTCTCTTCGAAGGATGGATGGCTAACGACATAGCTCCCGGCGGTCAACTAACAACCACCACCGAGGTCGAGAATTTTCCTGGCTTTCCAGAAGGTATTCTGGTCCAGTGGGCAAACCACCCAAACTATAGTTTAAATTAATGTTCAAAAGTTCTAGTAATTAAGCGCTTTATACAAGATTAGCGATGAAGCTGATTATTCGGTAAAGACATAATCATTAACGAATTAATAATTTATTTTGTATATATTTTACATTTATATAAGATATTTTAGTTTTACGGTTTAATTATAAAATTATTATAAAGAATTATCAAATTAAATATTTTTTTAAAAAAGACAAAATTGTGAATTTATATTAATATCATTGATTAATTTAATATATTAGTCATTGAATTGATTTAAATTAATTTAAACCAAACTGATTTAAACTGTTTTAACCGATTTAAAATAGTTTAAACTGATTTAAATTGTATAAATTAGATTTTAATAGAATAGTTTTGGATATAACTGAACCGCGGAATAGGTGGGGTCTAAGTGCCCATTTAAATGGGGCTTAGGTGCCGATTAGATAGATTTTTTAAGACTGGTTTAAATCATATAATATGAATTGAGCGTAGTTTATTTTATTTTCATATAACTCTTTTTAATTAGTGTTAATATGTAACATAATTCATATTCTTTTATATAAATGTAAAAATTAGTTGTTCATAATTTTTGAAGGTATTTTCGGAGTAGAGCTCACGGACAAGTTCCGGAAGCAGTCGGAGAGGTTCGGTACGACTATCTTCACGGAGACGGTGACTAAAGTCGACTTCACGTCGAAGCCGTTTAAGCTGTTCACAGACTCCAGAGCCGTTCTCGCCGACTCCGTGATTCTCGCTACGGGAGCTGTGGCTAAGCGGCTTAGCTTCCCTGGCTCTGGTGAAGGCTCGGGAGGTTTCTGGAACCGTGGAATCTCTGCTTGTGCTGTCTGCGACGGAGCTGCTCCGATATTCCGTGACAAACCTCTTGCGGTTATCGGCGGAGGCGACTCGGCGATGGAGGAGGCTAACTTCCTCACCAAGTATGGTTCCAAAGTGTATATAATCCACAGGAGAGACGCTTTTAGAGCGTCTAAGATCATGCAGCAGAGAGCTCTGGCGAATCCTAAGATCGACGTGATGTGGAACTCGACGGTTGTGGAGGCTTATGGGGAAGGGGAGAGAGGTGTTCTTGGAGGAGTGAAGGTGAAGAATGTGGTTAGTGGAGAGGTTTTGGATTTGAAGGTTTCTGGATTGTTCTTTGCTATTGGTCATGAGCCGGCTACGAAGTTTCTTGATGGTGCGGTTAAGCTTGATTCAGATGGTTATGTGGTGACCAAGCCCGGTACTACACAGACTAGTGTTGCTGGAGTTTTTGCTGCCGGGGATGTCCAGGACAAGAAGTATAGGCAGGCGGTAACAGCTGCGGGAACTGGTTAGTTCTCTACTTCTTCCATGGCTTTGTAATGTTTAAGAGTTGTGTTTGTAACAATTGGCATTAGGTCATAAAGGTATAAGTCGCGTTTGAAACGAAACTAATATTATATGTTTTAGTTTGTGTCTATGAGTTTACGTGCTTTGGTTTAGAACCTAGTAATCTAAAAACCTTGTGTTATTAGTTATTTTGAGTGAGTAACTATTTTAAAATGTTTAGCTATTTAAATTTGTGTTTAATGTGTTTTTAAGCTCCTCTGCAAAATTGTAGCTTCCATTGCAAGGAACAAATTTGTGTCCTTGAACATAGGTCAATTAAAAATTGATGCAAGCTACGGTTTTGTGTTGGAGTTAGTCTTAGCTAAGTGTGTTTTGCTACATTGCTTAGCAGTTAGTAGAGTATTTTTTTACATTCTCTCGATTTAGCCATGTGTATAAGGCATTGATTGTCATCACAACCCGTTGGATTGATTGTGTAGGATGCATGGCAGCTTTGGATGCGGAGCATTACTTGCAGGATATTGGATCTCAGCAAGGTAAGATTGATTAAGAAGTGCTCAGAACAAGCGTTGATGATAGAGCTAACTGTTGATCCCTGGTTTGTTTTGGAGATTAGCCAGTCATAATAGTTTACTGACTTTGATTTATTTACTTCTTAATATTGCAGTTGGAATTGAGTAAGGATTATCTTCAAAGCTGTAGCTCTAATTGTAAATTAGCTACTACAAAAGTACTTACGATTTGATTCTCAGATGATGCCTTTACATTCACATGATCTTCAGTAAACTTGCTTTGTCCAAAACTACTTACTAATACAAATTAAAATATTGCTGCTATCTTGTAATCATACAAAGATGTGTTTGTAGATATTGTTAATGTACACACAACCTAACCGTAACGCTTAACTAACTATGCCAGAAAATCTGAAGCATATAAAGTCTGGAATACTAGAGCACATTTGAGCGTATAAAGTTATGCTGATTTTTAATAATTTTATATGATATTTAGTCTTGTATAGTGTTTTAGAACTATTTATTTTTTCAACTCCACGAATCGTAATTATTTTTAAAAAAAAATCTGCAATAGTTATATAATGATTATGGAGTCTCTTAGAAGAAGTTGAGTTAAAAAAAGTTAATATCAAATCAAAGTGGACTATTATTCATTCAAGGCACCATATACATGAGTTGTTGAGAGTCAAAGACTTGTTGTGTTCAAATGGATGAGACTTCCTGACACACTTGAATTTATTAGATTTAATTGTTCACAAGTCTCTGAAACGAAATGGAGTGCACTCGTGACAGTAAAAAAAGTCTCTGAAACCTCTTGTTTAGGATGCAAGCTTCAGACAACATGCCAAACGTAAGATTAAAATCTCTCAAGTAAAAGCAGTAGTCCTACTGCACCTTCAATCTTTTCTTTTTTAAACATTGGTCGAATCATAAAGTACAGCATCATAGATTCTATTACAATGATAATGATCAACTATTTCCAATTTGTTCCAATTAAACAATCCACATTTATGCGCTTTCTTTAAATGCAGCTTGTGTATATTCTCTGATACATTATAAGATATTTGCCATGATGGGGCTGCTAAAAAGTTAAGATGGAATAGTAAATTACACGGGACATGTATAATGTAAACACTGAAAATAAGTAAGAAAAAAAGTTTGGGAAAGATTTAAGTCATTTGAGAGATGAAGAAGTGAATCTTGGAGATGTATCACTTTATTGACTATGACAAAAGATAGTTGGGACGAAAGTATCTATATATAACTTAAAGAAAAATAGAAATAAACTTTATTTTCTTTATGTACTTTAAACCTCGGACCATTTTCTCTAACTAAACTTTACTTTATTCTTCTTAGTTTATTTGTTGCTTGGATGTATATATTCGTGAAATCATTACCATCTAAGCAGAAAATATTCGTGAAAGCAAACCTCCACTTGCCACTACAAACACTATACGCTAAAAACTAAATGACTACTAACAAATATTTGTTCTAACTACTTTTTCAAAGTTCTTGTTTGTTATTGCAATATTTTAAAACAGGAATGTCATGAATCCACGCGCTCAATAGTTCCAAAGCTTGTTTATAAATGAACATGTAACCAAGTGAATGCATCAAACTGAAGTTAATAAACGGAGTTGTCTAGATATTTGAAGATATTTATTTATCAAAGAATGTGAAAATTACGTTCGGTCTTGGACAAGAAAATACAAAAAAAAAAAGTTGGATAACATTGAGCTATTTGTAAGAGACGGAGAACGCTAAAAAGCTAAGTTAAATGATGAAAAAGTATTATATAATAAACATTTTGGAGAAAAAAGAAAGAAAAGAGATGAGGCATAAGATTCCATTAAGTGAAACTGAAAGGTTGGATAGTATTGGGGCTTGTCATGCGTTTCTAGTGTCTATGAGTTGGGTTGTACGTTTATCGTTTCGCTTCAAATATTCCTCTTTTCTCCACCTTTTTCTCTTTATCACTTTAGTTTTATTCTCACATTGTATGTATTTTTTTTTTTTTTTTAAATGATGTTTGTTTGGCTGCATTTGATCGTCTGCATCTAGGTTAAACATAAAGTAAATATAATAGCAATGAATGAAGTTATGTGGAACTTATATTCCACGACTACAAACTAATTAATCTGTCTTTTTAACTTGTCGATATCCATGGGTGAAAAATTAGTTAGATCCCACACAAGTAACTATTTAAAAAGAAATGAGAAGATAACTATCTGAATCTATAAGTATAGTCGTAATACTATGATGGTGAATGGGATGTTGTGTCAAGTGTGTGCGGTCAATATGTTTATTCCATATGGAGTATTTGCAGATATTTTGAGATATTTTGTTAAATCAATAAATGTTTGTTGCATTAATTTATCCTCATCAACTTGCAATCTTGCAATTACAAAATAACCAAAAATTTCTATAAACCCGTCAATAATAAGTACATCGAGATATAAAAATGAAAAGGTTGAATTGCTATAATGGTGTAAGAGACCTAACGAATTAATTTCAACTAATTTATGTTTCTTTTGTGTCAACTTCCTAATTTATGTTTTTATGTTTGATATTTTGTTAGATAGATATTTTGAGAAAAAAAATTGTTAGGTACGCACAATTCTGTGGGATTATATGATGAAGGTTATTTCACTTTGAAAATTAATAATAAAATACATTTGTGGCATGTTATGCGATCGATTTTTATAACTGTTCTACACTTCTTTCACGTTTATAGATTCAAATACCGTAAGTCTGTAACTTTGTGTATTTATGATCATTGAAAGAAAACCAAATTGTAAATTTCTCTGCTCATTCGTATTGACTGAGACTGAGTCATCCTTATTTGCCGGGAATGGAGATGAGCTAGACCATACACATTTATATATATTTAATTTTCAGATTCTTAACAACTAGTTAAATATTATAGTCAGTGCATTTCTCTACAGACGAAATTTACTTACACTAAACTGGAGTTACAGTTTACCAGTTTTGATAACCATCAAACAAAAGACTCTATCTTTCTCATGTTAAATCATACTACCATTATCTTTTGTAATATAAAAAGTGTTATTCTACATTTTCAATGTAATATTTTGTATAATTTTTTTAACTTATTCAAATAGCCAATAAATTTTAATATAAATTATTTTTATTTAAATAATGATATATTAGTATATGTTATTATTTTTTAATTTGTGAGAAATATATTAAAGTGATAGTTATTTAGAAACTGAATAAGTAGATGCTAGTAATTTATCACTTGTGACTTTACTTTTTCATAACTTTTTAAGAGCACAATCAAAGGGGACTTTTAAAGGGGTTTTAAGAGGGGAAGTCTACCAAAACAATAAGAACCAGTTTCAAAAACTTTTAGTTAAGAGTTCATTTTATTTGGGTTTTTGTACTGTTTGTACTGACACGTGATGGTCCGTGATTGATTTGTTTTTAATTTTTTCTTTAAATAAAAAAATAAATAAATAAGAATTCCAAATGGGTTTTAAGACCATGATTAACGCATGTTTCGTAAACTAGAATTTTTATGGAAAATTAAGAAACTGTTTTTTAGTTTTCTTAAAAAAAGTTAAGAAATTGTTTCTTAAAACTATGAAATAAGAAACTGTTTTTATTTTTTTTAAGAAAACTAAGAAATAATTCTTAATTTTTTTCTAAGAAATTTAGCTAAAGAAATCTGTGTTAATTATTTTTATATTCTGCTAAGAAACTCACTTTAAAAAATTTAGGTTAATCATGTTCTAAGGTTAAAGAAATTACTCCCTATGTTTCTAAATAAGTGTCATTCTACTATTTTTTCTTGTTTCAAAAAAGTGTCACTTTACATTTCCAATGCAACTTTTACCGTATAATCTCATTCTTATCTTTTTAACTAGCCAATAGATGTTTTTAAAAGTTATTTTTATTTAAATAAATATACCTTAAATGAAAATATATTAATATATTTATTTATTTTTTTAATATGTGTGAAATGTGTATAAGTGACACTTATTTAGAAACAGAGTAATTTGTAGTTAAAGTCATTTGTCGATAAAAGATAAACGTTGCTAGTAGTACTTTGCAAAACATTACACGGAAATCAAGGAAAAGTACAAACTTTACAGTTCCAAATACTTTCTGAGTTTTTATTCTTTATCGGTTCTGTGCTTACACGGATTCACATGACTAACTCTTTTGTCAGTGCTCATGTAGTCCAAATCAATTAAATCACATAAATACAGTGTACTCCATATTAATGATTTTATGCTAATTGTAAGTTTCTGGGAAAGAAATCTACATGTCCTACTTGTAAACATGCATCTGACTGGTTCAGATTCAGAACATTGTTACAGTCTTACAGAGGATAAAAATGGAATTAAAACTACCTTAGATAATTAAAACTTCACTTTTCTATAATCATCGCCGATAATTTTTCACAAATTATAAAATTAAGAAAGTAAAAAAAATCTTTCTAAGGAAGAAAAGCAGGGATAATGGTGGAACTGAACTGTGAAGGATGTTGATGAGGAGGAGGAGGCTGATCTTTGACCTGAGCCTCCGCCGTGGAAGCATGGTGGCCACACCGATCACACTTCACCGGAACCAAAACTCTACGACAAGAAGGACACGACGACCTAGAAGTCAACCATTTGTCTATGCACGCCACGTGGAAGGCGTGGCTGCATAGCGGCAAGATCCTGATCTCTTCTCCGTCCGTAAACTCCGTTAAGCATATGGCGCACTCCGTGGATGACTCTCCGTCTCCTCCGGCGGAGGAGCTCGGCGAGTCTGCGGCGGTGAAGGTTGACTTAGGGAGGGACTGGAGCGCTTTTTTCTTGAGACCTTTGTTAGGCGGCGGAGACTCTCCTACTGCGGAGGAGTTAACGCCGGCGAGACGGCGGAGCCAGGCGCAGCGAGCTACTGCGGCTAGGCCGGATACGCATATGAGAGCGCAGAGAAGAGCTGAGAGGATAACAATCATGTCGGTTTCCGCGGCTAGGATTTCTTCCGGCGGTGGCGGCGCCGCCGCAGTTCCAAGGAATCTAGAGGAGCGTGTCATGTTGATTGTACTTGAGTGTTTGAAGAGAAAGATTAAACGTGAGAGTGGTGAAGATAGAGAGGAAGAAAGAATCTGTTGTTGTTGTTTAGAGAGGAAGAAGAATCTGATCCAACTAGTAATAATAGAGACACACACATACACATCTATACATATATATATATATATATATATATATATATGCTAATTTGCAAATAATTAAAAACTATAAATAAACAATTATTAAATCCATGTCATCTCGGCAGGACAAGTTTGTATGAATATAAAAAAGTAGTTCACAAAAGAATAAAAAAGTTAAAGGAGATTGAAGTATCCATAAAGCCAAACATACTTGCATCTTTAATAAGAGTAAAAGATTGTTTTATCCAAGTTTGGTGTTTTAAAATCTTATTTTATTTTTATAGAAGAAGAACTTGTATAAGTTTATTGTGTATATTAACTTTGAATATTTAGATGTGTTTCTTTTCATCTGGAATTAATTCATGGTTATCAGAAAGTACATTCTTTTACAAAATGACAAATAATAAATTTTCAAGATGCCCAAAAATATCTGAAGTATCCAATGTAAATAGCATTGAGATGTTACGTGATGTTTATCTGGGTCTTTTAAGAACGGGGTTTTTAACTTATAATTTTACTCTTTTTTTATACTTTTCGGCTAAAAAACGTCTCTAATATTTTTTAATTAAGAGCGATTTTTAAGTTTTTTTAGTTAAAAATTAAAAAACTGTCTTTTGAAAAAGTTAAAAATCCCACCCTAATAACCATACAATAAACATACCTTTAGAAATTTAGGAATACTTTGAATACCTTTTGTCAAAAAAAAAGAGAGTTAGGAACACGTGTTAACATAATTACGGTGGTTCAAATTAACTATTACTATCGTAATTTTAATAGATTTGGAAATATCGTGATCATGTACCAAATCATGCCCTTAATTACATATAAGAATCAAACTGTCGTATACTATTAGAGAAAAAAGATGGGTAGGTGTGGGCACTCTTTATAGGTTCAGTTTGACGAACTCATTATCAAAAGGTATTAAGTATAAGTTACTTTCTTACCTAAACCTACTTCGTCAAGACTCTTTCTTGCATTTAATTCTCTATTTTTCAGTTCACTTCTTTTCTTTGGCATCTAGAAGAATACAAAAGATGTGAATACGTGTTTGACCAAGATGGATTGGAACTTACGGAATAATAACAAGTTTCAAATGAATTGTACACTCAGGAATGGAATAACCCTTGGTGTGTATACGTGTGATGTGAGTCTTAACGTCTTTTTGGAACCACTAAAGTGAAAAAAGCAAACCGAGTTAATAAACCATTGATTAAAATACAATAGATTCGCACACCGTCACAAAAAGAAAACAAACAATAATAGAGGAGACTGAGAGTTTGAACTATGACATGTAAAAAAGGAAAAACAACAAATAATGGAGAGATTATCAATTATATTAAAGATAAGAGCATCAATGAATAATGAAAAACACCCTACAATAGCTCTACAAAGATTTTGTCCCAAATATATATATATATATATATGACTAAAACAGATTTTATTAAATGATGTAAATATACATCTATATCTTTTGAGTTACCTAATCTAAAATTATGGTTTAGAGTTATAAGATGAGATTTTGGATACGAAATTTAAAATTAAAAAAAAAAGAATAAATTAAAATTTTCAAAATAAAAAAGTCTATTCCAATCATTTTTTAAGAAATGTTTTAGTTTTTGGTGACAAATTTTTTTATAAAAATTATTTGAGATTTGCCATGAATAATTCATAGTTTCGTACAACAACTACTAGAAGAGGTTTGTCACTATGTGTTGTTTGTTTTCACACAGGTAAATATGCTAAATATGTTGTTCTTTTGATCATAGTATCATTTTTGTTTAAATTTTGCATTAGCATTTTCTGCTTTGTTTAAAGTATATGGATCATTATGTATATGGAAATGACCAATGCAACGTGTAGAATGATCTTTTGACATCTCTATAAAATGATGAGAGTCCATGCAATTCCAGCTAAACCAAGATATAACTCAATGCATATATCAATTATAAAAAGAATTGATAAGAGGAATGGCCGTGTGGTTGGTCCTTTTGGACTCTTTTGAGGTACCCAAAAGTTGACAAAACCTAAATGCCCATAAAAAAAGCGGTTCTGAGACTTGAGAGAGTTGAACATGCAAAGCAATAAACGAGTCAAAGTCATGCCCTGATCATGCTTGTTACGTCATACGTGTAACGTCGTCTACTATTATGTGAATGTGTGTCCATGTTCGTAACGCAAGCTTCATGTCATTGTCGGCGCGCAAACTCTTGTTGACTTTTTGGTCGTGATACATTAATGTCAACGTATATTAGCACATCACGTAACATAACGATCGATGCAGTTGTCATGCCATCATTATAAAATATTGTTTAGATTAGATTTAAGTTTTCTCTTTCCTTTAACCTGTAATCGTCTGTTCAATTGGGTCTAATAGTATACGATTACAGGTTAAAGGATAGAGAAAACTTAAATCTAATCTAAATAATATTTTATAATGATGGCATGGCAGCGGAACCAAAAAAAAAATTATTTTTATGTTACAAAAAAAAAAAAAGAATATAAGTTTTCTTTATCCATTAGTGGGCTCAAGTAAAGGCCCAAATATCTCTAAAACGTATGCTTATTACCTTTCCATGTACAGACAAATCGCCAAATTGACAAGAAAAAGAGCAAAACAATGTCTTAGCTAAGTGCTTTGGTCCAGAGACGTAGAGAAAAGATTAAGGCGGCTAAGTTACGGATTGATGCGATACAACATTCTTGTGACAAAATTAGTGGAAGTGAGTTGTCTTTGGAGGTTACACATAGCAAGAAGAAAGAGAAGAGAGGTTCTGAAATTGATCAGGAGGATTTGGTTATAGAGACTCTGCTCTTACACAATGTGAGTGATGAAGAAATTGAGAAGGGGTATTACAATACTTTGCTAGGTTTGCATGTTTTCAACTAAACTAAAAATTGAATTAGTTTATCTTTTAACTGTTAATATTATTATAACTTAGAAAAATCAAAACATGCATACAAGCTCTGATTAGGAGAGTGATGGTTGGGTTGCTGCTGATTGTCCCACCCCATCATCTCTTTTGTCTGAACTTCGTCTCTTCTTCTCTGTGTGAATGTAAGGAAACAGAGGAAGAGAAAGGTAAAGGCAGAAACAAGACAAAAAATGTTTTTTTTTTATATGAAATTTTATATTAGTGCCAAGAACAAAAACGTTAAAAGATTTTAATTAAAACGGTAACATGAAGCTTAAGGAAACTATTTGAATCAGATGGTTATTTAGTTTCCTAAATTAGAAATTGACCGTTTGTAATATGTGTATTTACAGTTAAAGGACTACTTCCATAACTAGAGTTTTACAGTATCTTATTTTAATATTAACTATGATTATATGTTACATGCCGTTCGGAGGACTTGGTTATTCATATATGAGTAAGTAGTAAGATCAATTAAATAGCTTAGTGTGTGTGCATTTCAATGCAAAGCTGTTTAAGAAACTTAAAAATCAGAGAAAATGATGATGTGATCTTTGATGATAGAAGTGAAAATACAATGGAAGATTGGCCTGTTGGATGTGTAAAAGGCATAGATAACGATCTTAACTTGATGTTTGTTACCCAAGCTCTAAGGATAAAAAAATCTATATCATGATGAATTTGAATCTGAAGAAAAGAGGAAGATGATCAATGTATTCATCTGTTCACTGAATTATAAACTGCTCTGTGTCTTGGCTGTCGTTGTGTCTTTGTATTTGTCATCGTTTTAGTTTCTAGTTGCACGTGTATGTTAGAAGAGGTAACTCCTAACACATTTTCTCAAATTATGGTGATTATTTGATTTTGTAGGTGTATGTTATCAAGATTAAAATAATATATTTTTTGTTTATCTCATAAATTCAGAATTATCTTATTGTTTTTGAATCAGATGTTATTTTTTTGGAAAAAAAATCTCCGTCCATATATAAATCGTACATAAACTTTTGTCTAATTTTTATTCTTATATTTTATAGATGAGTATGTTTTACGTTTAATCGTATACAAACTAAGTTTTGAATACTTTTAAATTATTCTCCAACTTTTTGATTATTCCTAAGTAACCAATTGCCCAGCAGACATGATTCCAGACAAAACAATTAATAAAAATCTTTTTGTGGAATTAATAATATTATGGGTTCACCATTAGCATTAAAATATTAATTGGCGTCTGGTGAACTCACCATAGCACCCATGACGATTTTTAAAGTCCCCTCTAGTAAACATATCTATGGATTCATCGATCCTCCTAAGATTGGTTAGGAGAATTACTATTATATATACAAAATATGTAAACATTATAACTTACGTTCCAAAAAAAAATGTAAACGTTATAACTTATTGTTTGGCTTGAATACAAAGCATATAATTGTGTTGCCAGACGTAAATATGATTTTATCAAACCTAGCTAGGTGATCCATTACAATTTGCAAATAATCAAAGAAACAAAAGGAACAGAAAAAGAATAAAGTCTTCACATGACAACAAAGATGCCAACGACCGTCCCACACTTCTTACAAACGCGAAAGACTCAAACCCACGGGGAAATAAGATACAATGATTGGAGCTCTTATAGATTCAGATTTGCTTTTTGGTTTCTCCAACGACAAGTCTTTTGGGTTACCACCATCGATTGAGCTAATCTTTGAGCTGGATTTTGGAACAAAGCAACTTAAGATTGACGTGAAGAGAGACATGATTGCAAATTAAAAAGAAAAACGTATGTGGAATCTCTGCGATGTGAGCAAAACGTGATTGAGAGTATAGGATTTGTATTTTAACTTTGTGAATGAATAGTTTTTAATCTCTTGGATCAGTATTTATACTAGTTTAAAACACAATTTCCTTTTTGTTTATTTAGGAAAACGTATCCCTATTCTATTTAAACTATTTTTCCTTATCCTAAACCAATTTTCCATTTTTTTTTGGATATCTCACAAATAAACCCTATCTTAAAAGGTATACCCTAATGTGGGATGTAGCTTTTTACTGGTTGAAAAAGATTAAAGTTTACTTCCAGATATAACACAATAGATGATGTTTATAAGTTTCTTTTTGGAGCAACAATGTTTATAGGTTTAGTTTGATGTATTACCCTGTGAAGGATAAGTATTTATAAGACAATTGCGGTTCTTGTTATTATTATTTTTGAAATTAAAAAGAAAAAAAAAGAATGAATCAATCGCGAGCCGTCATATGTCAGTGGAGCCCGTGAACAATACAAGAATCCAAGCAAAATGATTTCTTATTTGGAGATTTTAAGATATGAGTCTTAAAGAAATTATGCTTTTTCCTTTAAAAACTCCACTAAGAGACCCCAATAATGATGTTCTAGTGTTGCTTGTGAGGCTTTGCTCTTTTCTTTTATTATATTCATGCTTACGTTGACTCTTCTAGTTGAAATTATGTCAAAAATGGACCAACTATTGGTATCATCATCTGTAGCCTTCTTTTATCTCTCTTCATCAGTCTAATACGTGAAAACACTGAAAACAAGCATTGCTATGTTTTGTATTGCTTAGGAAGAAGCAGCAGAAAAGGAACAAAGAAGCAGCAATGGCGGTAGCTAAGAAACAGAAGAAACTGGAGACAAAGATGAGAAATATAGTGAAGAGGAGACCATCCATGGGGATGGAGATAGAAACCAAAAGATTCAGACAAGACAACTTGAAAAAGACATAGAACAGTTCCTAAGCCATCTTGGTTTGAATATTTTGCTTTTGGTATCATGACTTCTTGTGGTACAAAGATCAAAATTTCTTTACCAAATATTAGTTGATCCAAAATCAATATGTAGTCAAGAGTCTCAAGACTCAAACCTTGAAAAGTGACATGACAAATTTTAATTAATGCAGTTAGTTTATGTGTGTTCTTGTTCTTGTTCTTGAATGGGCCAGTTTGTTAGCTCGTGGTTTGAAAATCTACAACGACTCTGACTACAAATCAAAGACTATTAATTAACTTCTACCGTACAAAGAGGGTCGCAAGTCGCAACTTGAGATACCACTTGAGTGTGAATGTCATACATCGTCTATATAATGCCAAAAAATTAAAAACATTGTTATTGTTGAAGTTCTCTGTATATGAGTGAATGAACATTACGTAGATTGATATTTCGCTTTCTATTGACCTAATCTGTCATTATTTACATGGGCAAGTCGCATTTCCTTGTCCTTTTCACTGTTTTTAATCATTTTTTTTCGTTTTAACAACGAAATGTTTCCGATAATTTTACTGAAATAGAAATCTACTTTATTTAAATGAAGTAAATTAATTATAATATGACATGCTCTCGGATCTAAAATAGTTATAAAATTACTTTTTTATATGAAAAGTTATGATCATCTGAACATATTTTTTAGTTGTGTTCCAAAAATAAATTCCGTACATGTTTTAAAACATGTTATCATGTGAACATAATGAAGAAAATGAATTCACCCACCCACGTTGGTTCATATCTTTTCATTTCGTCATTAGAGAATTTGATATCTCCTAGTTTTAGAAACAACTTTTGAAAAAGTAATAGAAACAAAATGATTACTGATGTTTGTAGAAAATATATGAATTATGAATAAATTCCTCAAAGACACACACGTCCAAGCCGTGTGAGTGACTCAGAGGCTGACTTTAAGCTTTTTTCTTGCACAGGGAGATGACCTTTTCACTTTGAATTGTTTCACATCACTGTATTTCGTTTTATATGTTTAGTATATAAAATTCGAATGCATTATTCTACGAATCACATTTTTAGTCTTTTTTTGCATTGTAAATCAAAGCACATTCATGGAAAACGAAAAATTTGGTCATTACTGTCTATCATAAATAGCGATATAATTATAGTGGAAATAATTTAGTTTTTTTTTCAGGCTTTCAGCTACTTTTATATAAACCAAGTGGAAAAGGTTTTTATATATTTGTTTTGGTCAATAATTTTTTACTATTTTTTAATTCTGGTAATATTGGTATATTTATCCCTCACGATTTGTAAAGTTAAAAAAGTTGAGCTGGATGTCAGTTGTCACTTTTCATTTATACTCTCAAAAGCTTTTTTTTTTTCACACTGAACTTTCCATTAACATGAAGGGATTACAAGGGTGGAATGCGTTTTTGAAATACAAGCTTGAGAACATAAAGCCAGCAGAAACATGAGTATCCTCTGGAGCCAAAAGCCATCTGAATTACATGAATTCAATGGAGCCAAGCAAAACTATAAAGCCTAGGATAAGTAAGGACTGTTGGCCCTAGAATCAAATAACTAAATCTTCCAGCAAGCAAATCCAACGAGGATAGAAGGAAGGAAAACGCGCACACCTTTAAACAAACTTATTAAATGGTGGCCTCTGAAACTCTTATACTGCTCTGGAACACACCAAGACGAGCCACGAGTAACTTCAGAGAACCAAACCCAGGAGGAGGAAGACTAACTGACTGATAACTTACGAACCTCCACAACAAGGTGCAAATAGGCCGGAGCCCCAAATCCTTGAGAAGCGAGCCGGGAATTCCACGAACCAAACCGAAATCAACTGTCGCAAACAACTAAGGATAAGCACAATCTTCAGTCCACAAAGGAAAAACCGCAGGAAGCAACCAAAATACGCAAGCAGGAAAAGGTCCCGAGCCGGAGAGGGGAGATCAAACCATCGCAACTGAACCATCCCTGACAGCCTCCACAACGCCGAAATCAGACCTGCACAACTAGATTCAGAAACCAACAGTCACACTTAACCCACAGAGACAGGGGGCCAGTTCATAAAACTGGGGACTCGAGACGGTTGACTTCGCCGCTCATGGAGACCACAGACCCACCAACCAACGAGACCTGCCACCGATCTAAACTTCACCACCGATTACTACAGCCAACGAACACAACTCTGTAATGGAAAATAGAGTTAGCCCGACGTAGCCTGAAAGCCGACCACTGCTACGCCTGCAACCACCACAACCTCGCCGCGACTCCAGACAAAGCTGAACCACCACCGGGGACTAATCTCTCCTGAACGAAGCATACATCGGAGTGAAACCCTAGGCCAGAGTCACAAGCATAACCGGAGGAGTAGCTACAAACGAAGCAGAGGCAAAGAGAAAGAGAGCTCGCTATGGAAGAGAGACTCTGACGCCGGACACGCGCTCACGCGCCGTCATACGCCGGAGGGAACTTCAATCGCCTTCGGAAACAAACAGTACAGTACTTTCTACAGAGTTTTACTCCAGAGAAATCTTTTTCACTTCTACTCTCAAAAGCTTACTCTCAGAGAATTGGTTAGAAATCATAAAAGCTTCTAAAAGAAAAATATTAGTATTATACTCCCTCTATTTTAATATAATAGATATTTTAGATTTCTTATACATATTAATAATATATCTAATAAATAGTATTTTTATAGTTATCTTTTTCCATAAGTTTAACCAATAAAAATTCAATAAGTGTAATTTTTTTAAATTTATAATCATTTATTATTAATTGATAAAATATGCATTAAAAATATAAAAATATATCTTTTTGAAACAATTTGTTTTCTGGAACATGTGACTTAATGAAACGTAGGTAATAGTTTCTTAGTTCTATTTTATCTAGTTGTCCAAAAAAAATTCTATTTATTTTTATAAGACAATAAATACTAATTTCCCCATGGCATATGCCTTTTGGGTTATTAAGGGTTTTCTAAAAATCTCAAATGAGAACTTTTATTCATTCTCTCACTTAATTTCATTATTATTATTTTCATTTTTTAAATGTTGAAAACTTCTTCAAGAATCTACCATTAAAGTTGCTCTTGGTTCCTCTAACCTAAATTACTCTTAGTTATTCTGTATTTACCAATATTTTTCATGCTTTTATGTTTAGTAGAAATCACCAAATTAAAAAGTGTAGATAGTTTAAGAAGTCGAACATGTATGTTAGTAGATTTCAAAATTTTCAATATAATATTTGACTGGATTTAATACTGTTTTTCATTATATTTATCAAGTCGATACTGTAGAATTAGAAATAGTTATATTATATAATTAAATATTTTTATGAAGGAGTACAAATGAATTTAACTAAAACAGTGTCTCTATCTCCATTGGTGCTTATGAGAAATTGCAAAATGAATATAGTACTAAACGTCACAAGTTCATACACTAATTAATGGTAAGGACTAATGAGTAGATAAACTAATTTTATGGTCTCCATCACAAAAAAGTTTGTGGGTCAAAATCAAGATGTCTTGAATTGATTTTTCAAACTCTCTTTAAAAAGGAATCGAACTATAAGTTAAAATTTATAACTATGATGTACACATGAGTTCTGAAAATGTGAAATATATACAAGAATTTATACATTTCCGAAGTAAACAACCTTCTCAAATAGATTTTTTCCAAATCACACGATCATAGATTGAAACATATTTGGTTGATCTTGCTGGCATTTTCCTATATATATATATATATTTAATTAATTGAGTTAAATTTAAAAAAGAAAGGAATGCATAAAAAATGACACATAAGACCAAAACATGGTGGGTTCCTCACACTTCCTCTCATTTAATAATTTGAGTTACCCCCTTCTACAATCTACAGAAGAACTCAATCTTCTTATATATTATCCCTTACCAATTCCACATAATTCCTCCCTTTTTTTATATTCTCCTAAATCAAAACTCAATGCAATAAAAGTTCAATAGCTACTTGATCATCCACTACCTCTTGTCTGGACTGGTAAACAAAAAAAAAAGAATTAAGAAAGACAACTAATGAAATGGGTCTTTGCAGTTCATCTCTTTACTCTTCCTCTCCTTCCAAAACACGTCTCCATAGTCATGGTAATTAAAAATTAATCTCTCATGAAACTCTTCAGCTAGTTCTTGTTTTTTTCTTTAAACTTATTTCAAGAACCTCTCAAAAGAGTTTCAGAAGTTTAAAAGTATCTCACAAGAAACGTAAAAGATGGTTTGCTTTTGTGATTAATCAGGATCAGACTCCTCGTCAACGACCACCACCACTCTCGCGACGACAAACAGCAGCGTTGGACCAAGAAGCCAATTCTCCGAGGCGGCTAGCGAATATTCCGGTGGGATTATTGGTGATTCCGGTCAAATACTGGAATCACCAAACCTCAAAGTCTACAGCTTTGCGGATTTAACGACGGCGACCAAGAACTTCAGACCGGACTCTATTTTGGGTCAAGGAGGTTTCGGTAAAGTTTACAGAGGTTGGATCGATGCCAAGACCCTTGCTCCGTCTAAAGCTGGTTCTGGTATGATCGCCGCCGTCAAAAGATTAAATTCAGCGAGCGTTCAAGGATTTGCAGAGTGGCGAGTAAGATCTAGACTCTCTAGTTAGTTTCAATATAATTATTTTGCGATCTTGATTACTTCTTTGACGGGATAGAAAACGACCTTGACTTTCTGTTGCATTCTTGCTGAATGATTAAAAGAAATATTAATTTATACTATTAAACTAAACATGTTTGTAGCAAGGTTTAGGAAATTAATAGTTTTAAATTTAAGCATCTATGACTCTTAGAGCATGATTCATGTAGAGTTCTCAAAGAATATTAACTCATACATATAGATCGTAAAGTATTGTTTGGAGATCTCAAAACCCATGAAAACCCTTTTTATAGCTTTCAAATCTTCTTAATAAAATATAAATATTTATATTACATATATATATATAGATATATTAATTTAAAAACATTATAATATGTGAATTATGTCATGTATTATCATCAAAATAATAATTGAAATCCTTACAGAAATAAGTTAGTTCATCTAAACATATATTATATTTTTCATGAACTAACTATAAAATGAATCACTAATCTATAAAACTATTTTTATTTATTTTCTTAAATAAAATCTACATAATTACGTAATGTGAATAAATATATGAAATTAAAGATTTTGGAAAATAAAATTTTGACAACATTTTAGCATTTTATTTAATTTTATATTATTAAAAATAAACAGTTATATTAATCATATAAGAAAAAAATATTTTTTGTCTATGTTATGTTTGAATTTTTAAAAATGATTATAAATTATTAAAATTGTTAAACGTATCAAACTGATCAGTGACTAATTTTGTTGTTATGATAAGAAACAAATGATCATAAAACTTAAAGTCATATAGGTATACAGTCTAATTTAATACTCCCTCCGTTCCTGAAAGTAGGATTTTCTAGAATTTGCACGTTTATTAAGAACATAATTAATGTTTATGATTAACTATATTATTTATTTCTATTATGCAGTTTCCAATAACTATTGACCAATAAGATTTAAACAGTTTAAGTATTTTTAATTAATGTTTCTTGAAAGTATACAATTCATTAACACTAATTAATAAAAGTACCTTAAAATTCTAGAAAATCTTATTTTGTGGAACAAAAAAAACTCCCACAAAATCTTACTTTCGGGAACGGAGGGAGTAGATTTTATATTAAAATATTTATTTATTTAAATATTATTTAAATTAAACTATATACCATATAAAAATACATAAATAGTTTACTTTTGAAATTTCAAAAATATAAATCATAATTGAACTGATAAAATTAAGTATTTTTACAATTTTAATTTGATTAAATCATTAAATATATTGTACATAGTTCTGTTATTATTTGAAAAATTATTTAATTAAACAAATATTTATAAAATATGTTAATCCGTGCGGGAATTATTACCTAGTGTAAGATTATAAAAGGTTGGTAAAAGTTATCTTGTCAGTTGGTAAAAGTTATAGTAACTTTTTATTTTCTGGTTTACTAATATGGATTCTATGGCACGGTAAATTTCAAGGTAAGTAATTAGTGGTTTTGCTTTTGATTTTGGACAGTCTGAAGTTAACTTCTTGGGGATGCTTTCACATCCAAATCTGGTGAAGTTATTAGGATATTGCCGTGAAGACAAAGAGCTTCTGCTTGTCTATGAGTTCATGCCCAAAGGAAGCCTTGAGAGTCACCTTTTCCGACGTAATTAGATCTCTTAAACCCCACAGAACAAAGATTATTGCTATTTCATAAAATTTACTTTGCGTGATCTTTATTTGATTCAGGGAACGAGCCATTTCCTTGGGACCTAAGGATCAAGATTGTGCTCGGTGCAGCTCGTGGCCTTGCGTTTCTACACGGCTTACAAAGAGAAGTCATATATAGAGACTTCAAAGCTTCCAATATACTTGTTGACTCGGTTAGTCATATTAAAGCATCTCATATTATATGATAGTTATGACAACTAGTAGAATCTTTAAACATTGGCTTGTAACTGGTGACAAATAAATGGAATATAAGGAATGATAGGAATTGTTATTTTTAGAATTTATAGGAATGGGATCATCATTCTACTTGTTCCAAAACGTTTTTGATTTGGAATGATTTTAAAAATGAAAGTTGAAAACTTTTTGGAATAATATGGAATGATATGAAATAGCCTTTCCATATTTTCATTGTAACTGGTAATTTTTTTTTTTGGAATGCAAATGAATTAAGCATTCATGAATATTTTATTTCAAAAAAATGCATTCTAGTTACATCCATTGTTTTTGCTATAATGAGATTTTGTTTTGAAATGTTCATCTACGCATGCAGAATTTTGATGCAAAGCTTTCAGATTTCGGTTTAGCAAAGTTAGGACCATCACAAGAGAAGTCACACGTTACGACTAGGATCATGGGCACGTTTGGTTACGCTGCTCCTGAATACATGGCAACAGGTACATTTAGAAGAAAAAAACATATATCAACTTTATTTTGTAACAAAACTATTAAGTAACCGTTTTAGTTTATTTTCCTCATCTTCAGGCCATTTATACGTTAAGAGTGACGTATATGCCTTTGGTGTAGTACTACTAGAAGTAATGACCGGACAAAGAGCATACAACCCAAAACGGCCCAAGGGACAAGAGAATCTAGTCGAATGGTTAAGACCAGAACTTTTAAAAAAACACAGAGTGAAAAATATAATGGACCAAGGAATCAAAGGTCAATACTCACCCAAAGTCGTATCAGAAATGGGACGCATCACACTCTCTTGTGTCGCGCCAGACCCGAAAAATCGACCGCACATGAAAGAAGTGGTCGACGTACTCGAACGCATCCAATGCATTAACGTCGTCACAGATCGTTCTTCGACTAAACCGACTGTTGCTAGCTCTTCTCGTTCCTCTCCACAGCACTATCAGTATAGCTATCGAGCTGGTGCCGCGGGGACTGAACGGAGGAGGCCGGCGGCTAGAACTTGACATTATTTTTTTTTCTGCGATATGATATGGTTTTAGAGTCCTTTTGGTTATATTCTGTTTTAAATTGAGAGTAATTACGATATGTTTTGCAACCATTGTCTTGGAGTGCTTTGTGTAGAATAGTTTATTCTTGTGTTGTTGTATGAGATACTAGAGTTGCTTAACCGTTGCAAATATGAAAGTATGTGAAGTTTGATCAAATATATATATATATAAATTGACTGAAATGGAGGAATTACATACATAGTGTATTTGTTACTTATAAGGGCATCTTTATCCCACAACCCATGTTGTCGGGTTCTTATTTTCTTTTTTTTGTTTTTTTTAAAAAAAAAAAAAAAAGTCAAACCAATAGCGGGTCGCCACATGTTAGTGGGGCCCGCAAATAGTGCAAGGAACATGTTCTTAATTGGCAACATTAAGAAACCTTTTTGGTTTGTTTGGTGGGCCCTACACACAAAAAGGCACTTAAGAGACCCTTAAGAGACAAGGGATAAGGGTGCTCTAAGACCTTATTGGAAGAGTCCTTAATTTTTTTTTTTTAATTTTTTTTTCAAATTATAAAATAAAAATTGAAAAAAATATCAACCACTTGCGGGTCGCCACGTGTCGCTGGGACCCGCAAACAGTGTAAGGACTCGTCAAGAAAGAATCCTTATTTAAGGATTTTAATGAACAAATCCTTAACTTTTAGTAGGGTCCACTGATTATTTAATTATTTTTTCCTTAAAGATTCTCCTTAAGGACCTCCCGTTACGGGTGCTCTAAGAGCATGATTATCAGTGGTCCTTAGGCAGAGGTCCTTAGGAACAGTTAAGGACCTGTTTTTTAATTTTCAACTGAAAAAGTTAAGGACGTCTCTTATATAAGAGACGTCCTTAACTTTTTCAGTTAAAAATTAAGAAACAGGTCCTTAACTGTTCCTAAGGACCTCTGCCTAAGGACCACTGATAATCATGCTCTAAGAGCATCATTATCCCTAAGAACCCTTAAAGGGTTCTTAGTTTTTTTTGGTCTGTTTTTTTAGAAAAAAATAAAAAGGAAGAACCAATTGCGGGCCGCCACATGTCAGTGGGACCCGCGAACAGTGCAAGAACTTCTTAAGAACTGACTCTTGCAGAAGAACTTTAAGAGCTGAGTTCTTAAGAAAACAGTGGGTGCTACGCTAAGAACTCTGGCTAAGAGTCAGGGATAATGATGCTCTAAAATTCTGAAAGTCTTTAAAGTATTCATTTCCCGCGTTGTAAGCTAATCTTAGAGTAAGATGAGAACAATAAACAAAAGAAATTAGAAATATTCATCTGTAAATTTGTAAGATGTTGTGTGTTTATTTTAACAGGTGAAGTTGTGGAATTTGTCGGTTTTGAGTAAGAGTAGAGCTGATGAAGTGATGAAATTGAAAATATTCAATTTCAGTTATGGGTTGGATGTGGATAAATTATCAGAGCATCCCCATTAGTGAACCCCATGGGTGGGGTTCACCATATATTTTTTTTATTTTTTTTATTTTTTTTGTTTACTTTTAAAAAAAAAATAAAAAAATAATAATAATTGGACCAATGGCGGGCCGCCACGTGTTGTGGGGCCCGCCAAACAGTGAAGAACCAGGCTCTTCCCCATGAACCTGCAAGAGAGGGGTTCACCAAATTAATAATATTTTAATTGTATTTTCTAAAAATCTGTGCCCATAAACCCCATTAGAACCTCTAATGGGGGTACTCTCACATTTCAACTTTGTACCGTATCTTTTATTTAAGACTGAATTTGGTTACATTTTCATACTCATATTTCATTTGCCAGTGAAAAAAAAAATCAAACTTAGGAATATATCCAGATTAGCCACCTTAGTCCTGATCATCTTCCTCTACAGAATTCACATTCAAATAAATCCCTCTCCGGTATTCAACTTAAACCTACTGGTTCCTAAATGCAGTGGAACGAACATGACTGTAAATTAGTTGTCTATTCTTAGACCATTCCTAAATTATCTCTACATTATTATTTTTTTGAAAAACTCTATTATAAAGATAGGTTTTGTTCTAATGTATAACTATATAATAGAGTTACATTATTTTATTTTAGAAAAAATATATAGAACAAATTGAATATGCTCTTAAGAGTTGATTCATGGCGCTAAAAATATATTACTACTAATTTGTTTTATCAAAAAAAAATACTACTAATTTGCAATTAATGTCTATGTGTGGACATAAGCATGCATACACGTCCAAGCTGTGTTTGACTCAGAAGCTGACTCACAAGCATTCTGCTTTGCACACGGAAATGACCTTTTCACTTTGTAACTTTTTCCCCATCTCTTTACAAAACATATAGAGTACTTTATTCTTATTATTATTTTTTAAAAAATTCAAATGTATTTTTCAGATAAACGCGTCATAGAGTCAAAAAGCTTCGGCCATGATACTTTAGTTGGTCGATGCATAAAGTAACAAACTAGACTATAACATGGAAATTGCCAAATGTAGAATTTGATAATCAAAAGTATATTGCAACCAAAGGCCATAAAAAGCTCAAGTAGCTACTTAGAACATACATTAGCTCTTGTCTGAATTGGTTAAACAAAAAAAAAAAAGAAGACAAAAAAAAAAAGACAACGACTAGTGAAATGGGTCTTTGTGTTTCATACTTTTCCTCTTCTAAAATGACTAACAACCACATTAATATAGGATACTTCTCGTCGACCACAGAGACAACAAACAGCAAGGTCGGACGACCAAACCAATTCTTGGGGGATGCGAGCGACGGTTCCGGGCAGATATTGGAATCAACAAATGTGAAACTATACAGCTTTCTTGATCTAAAGACTGCGACGATGAGTTTTAAACCGGACTTGATGTTAGGTCAAGGACGTTTCGATGAAGTTTACAGAGGTTGGATCGATGCCAAGACTCTTGATCCTTCTATAGCAGGCTCCGGTATGACTGTCGCCGTCAAAAGACTGAACTCCGAGAATGTTCATGATCTTAAAGACTGGCAAGTAAGATTTAAACTCTCTAGTTTCAACAAAACAACATAATTATTTTGCGACATTTGTTTCTTCACTGCCGTAATTATTAAGTAATCTAACCTAATTTTTTTATCGACAAAAAATAAGAAAAAGAGATTATAAAGTGAAGGTCATGAAAAAACCATAAATAGCTTTTGGAAATCTCTCTCGCCGATAGCCACCAAACCCTAGAAAGGAGAAAACCTTTGCTCTCTCAGTTGCTGCTCCGGCGGCCGGTGCTTCTCACCGCCGTCGGGAGCGGTCCCGAGTCGTCTCTATTAATATATCTATGGTTTAATTTTGGCTTTTCGACATCTTTTTTGGAGCGTTGTTTCAGATCTGAGTCTAAGGAGGGTATGAGGTTCTCTGGTCTCGGCTTTTGGTCGCCTTCACTCGGTTGGAGAGTCACTGGTGTTGGGCTTCTCGACCTCTGAGCGTTTTTCATGAGTCAATCAAACCGGTGCTAGAGCCGATAAAGGTTGGAGGTAAAGCTCGGGATGTGTCTCTCCTGTTTATGGCCACTCCTAAGATGTATTATGGATAGCATTGGTTTTTAGTCCTAGGTTCTTTTGTTCGTTTGGCTATGGATCTGAGGCTTCAGCGACTTGGGTTTATTTGGAGACGTGGACGAACCTCTTCATCTTGTGCTCGCCTTATTCAAATTGTTTCTCCAATTTCGAAACTGTTTTCTGGTGCGCGGTGCAGGACTATGCCGGCTCTGATGTGGGTTTCTAATTCTTCCATCGGATTTGGTGAGGTGGTTTTCAGGTGGATCTTTGGTGGTTCTGAGGTTGCAGCTCTTTTCCATTTTTCTCTTGCTCGTCTAGCCAAAGGGTTTTCTAGCCTTTATGTGTGTTTAGCGTTGGGGTGTGACTGAGAGTTCCTTGACTTTATGGTCCCTGTTGGTCTCGAGCCTGTGTGCCGTCTTCTTCCTTATCGGACTTGTCATCGGTAAGGTTTCGTTGCTCGACCTTTGAGCTTAAAGTCTGTGTGATGCTTCGGTGAGACGAGGTTGTGCTGTTCCTTGGTGTTTAACCGACGGGTTTCTCCGGATTTCGTAGTAAGGAACTGTGGAGCTTTAGCTCAATCGCGTTCGGTCTTTGGGTAGCTTGATTGTCAACTGTTTCTTCGTCATCTGCTCGGGTGGAGATTCACTTTCTCATGTCTTACATGATGAAGACTGTTCTTGAGTCGTGGATGCTCGTGGTTCTTTGTGGAGCTTTTCTCTCACCTCTAATAATTTAGACCGCCAATGCCTTCTCGCTTATTATGGCTTCTCTGACTGTCTTCCATCACATCATTAATTTTAATGAGTATAGTTCTTAAAGTCTTGTTTCATCTTGTTCTCTCCTTCGCTAATGGTACTTAGTTGCTTTGTTAGAGTCTTTTTATGTTTGGCTACGGAGATATTGTTTATCTCACTGGCTGTTTGGCTCTGGAAAGGTGTGTGTACCTTTGCCGGCTTGTGTTTATTCCAACTGTATTTCAAATGTGATAATATAATCTTCAGATGACAAAAAAAAAAAAACCTAATTTTTTTATTATTCCAAACAGAAAACTACCTTTGACTTTACGTTGCAGTCGGGAAGTCGGCCTATTCCAGCACCAACTATCATCATCATGATTTTATATACATGAACTTTAGAGCTATGCTAAAACCTTCATCAACTATACTAAATTTTGAAAACACTACATGAACTATTAAAATATGGTGAAAAACTACATAGCCCACCTTCCGTTAGTTTACCGTAACGGAGTGCTCTAGGGAAAATATCTTATTTTAATATTCTTTTATTGAAACGTACCAAAACGACGACAGATTTAATATGGAGACTTTGGAGAACTAGGGTTTGTCGTATTTTTTTCTTTAAGTTCAATAATTCTATATTCTCTTATTTTTAGGAGTGATTTAGTGAACTACCCATATTTGAAGCTCAAATTAGCAAAATGCCATTGATTGGACATGAAGGACACTGACACAACCATTTGGCAAGAAAATGCCGAGAATGCCCTTTCTCTTTCCTCTCATTAACACGAAGCGTAAAAACATTTGTTAACATATAACACTTCTGTTAACGTCTACAATATTTGTTAACAGCCAACACATTTATTTCCGCGAAGCGTAAAAATAATTGTTAACAGTTAACACTTCTGTTAACGTCTACAATATTTGTTAACCGCTAACACGACATCGAATCTAAAACCCAGAAAATTGATATCATCAAAAAAATGATGTAATTTAATTGTATGTACTTCTCTAATAACATATTTAAAATTATTTTTTTAGAATCAAAGTGAACTCAAAAATATTTAACATATTTATTTTGCATGTAATTCATTTTGAAAATGATAAGAGGAGAGAAGAGAAAATGAAAAAAAAAAAAACTGACACACCCACATGTAAATGCATGAAGGAAGGAGAGAGAGAAAGAAGGGCAATTTGGTCAGACAAAATAAATCAGTCCCATCATAGGCAAGTGACTAGTATAGACCCCCATTTGGGGTGTATTGGCCAATTATCTCTATTTTTAGAGGCGAAACATCTTTGATTGTGCGCTTCTCAAAGATTATTAGTAACGAAGACCATTGGTGTTCAAAGTTAACCTTTAAAGATGGGGTATATATATCGTACTTCTTTTGATGAATTAAAAGCGTAGCTTTGATTGAATTTATGGGACAGTTTTTTATTTATTTCTTAAAATGCAGTGATGACATTAAGTGTAGTTTTTATAATGCAGAGATGAGGGTTATGATATGTTTCCTGAAGAAGCAAGGGTTGAGAGGAATGTTTCTGGTTTTGCTGATGAAGAAGAAGCTAATGGGTATGATACAACAGTGGAATCAGATGATGATAGTGAGGGCTATGTGAGATATAAGAGAGGAAGTGGTGAGCTACAATTAAGACAAGTGTTTGACAGTTTAGAAGAATTCAAAGAAGCTGTAGTCGATTATGTACTGAAAGAAGGTTGGAATGTGAAATATGTAAGATGGGGGAATGATAAGTCTGAGCTAAAGTGTGCAACAGAAGAAAAGTGTCCTTGGAAACTTTATTGCTCGTATGAAGAACCAGCTGCTAGGTTTATGATAAAGACCTACAATGATGTGCACACTTGCATCAAAAATGGATATAGCAAGATTCTTAATCAAGAGGTGATTGCTAGGCTATTTGTGGATGATCTTAGGGATGAACCACTCTTAATGCCCAAAAAAATACAAGAACAAATACAACAGCGCTGGGATTTTATTGCTTCTATTGATAAGTGTAGAAATGCAAAAAGAAGAGCGTTGGAGTTGTTACAACAAGAACATGATGAACAATACTCTAGGCTTAAAGACTACCGCCTTGAGATTCTAGAGTAAGTGACATCACTAGCTCTTTTTATCATTCTATGAATATATTTGCTGATTGTGTTTATTTTCTTATTTTGAAGATCAAACCCTGGATCATCTGTAGTCTTGGATACATTATCAAGAGATGAGGGATTAGACATTTTTTTGAGATTTTATGTCTGTTTTGATGCACTTCGGAAGGCTTGGCGTAATTACTGTCGACCAATATTTGGACTAGATGCATGTTTTCTCAAGTGCACAACTAAAGGACAATTATTAGCAGCGGTTGGAAGGGATGCAAACAATCAAATGTTTCCTATTGCTTGGGCTGTTGTTGATGTCGAGAATGAAGACAATTGGATTTGGTTTGTGAGACTAATACAAAAAGATTTGGGCCTACAAGATGGTGAAAGCATTACTGTGATATCAGACAGACAAAAGGTATGCTTCTTATAATTTATGTTCTTAATATAAATAATTATGCTGATGGCTTATATGTGTGTTTAGGGATTGTTGAATGCTGTAGAACAGTTACTACCAAAGGTTGAACACAGAATGTGTGCTAGGCACATATATACAAACTTAAAGAAGAATCATCCACGGAAAGCCCAAATGAAAGGTATATTCTGGAAGGTTGCAAAGAGCTATAACATGGCTCAATATGACCGCAAGTTGGAGGAAGTTAAAGCGTATGATATGAGTGTCTATGACTCCATGATGCAGAAGAATCCAAGAAACTGTAGCTTAGCTTTCTTTAAACCTACTGCTTGTTGTGATGATGTGAGCAACAATATATCAGAGTCCTTTAATCATGCCATTGATCCTGCACGATCAATGCCACTGGTCGAGATGTTGGAGAACATACGGAGACGAGCTATGGTGCGCATAGATATCAGAAAAATGAAAGCAATGAAGCACACCGGGAAGTATAGCCTCAATGCAGTGGAGAGAGTGGAATTAGAGCAGAAAAAGATAAAACATTGTCGTGCATATCCTTGTGGAAGTGGTGTTTATGAGGTCAAAGAAAAAAGCACTTCATACACGGTGAAGATGACTAAACACTCCTGCTCTTGTCGTAAATGGGATATGTCAGGTCTTCCTTGCAGACATGCTTTGAAAGTTATTTCTGATAAAAAGTTAAGGCATGAGGATTACATTGCTGACTGTTACCTCACTTCTAGATGGATCCAGCAGTATAGTTCACCCATATTACCAGTAGATGGCATGAAATTCTGGAAAAAGTCAGGTGAATGTGAACTTGATCCACCCCCGAGAGACACAACTCCATCTCATGGACCAAAGAAAGTCCCTAAGAGGATCAAGGGAAAGAATGAATCTCCTAAAAAAAAAAAGACAAAAGTGACAAAGGTTTCAAGAGAGAAAAGGACCATGCATTGTGGGAGATGTGGTCTCAATGGACATAACATAAGAAAGTGACCCAACATTGGTGCTCCAGTCAATCGTCCACCAAAGAAAAAGAGGACTTTGCAAGATGGTTCTGACATATCTCCGAATGTTGTTGAGAGACCAAGTCAACTTAGGCAAGATGGATGAGAGTTACCGTTGATGTTTTTGTTTAATATACTAATATGAATTGTGTTTTGGAGTTTTTCAAGGTTAGTATGCATCTCAGATTTTACTTAAGATGTCTTGATTTTGAGAACATATATGGATATCTAAACTATTTGTTTTGGTGATGATGAGATTATGTCCTCTGTTTTGGAATGATCATGTTCAACTCATATCATATTTTGGAATGATGCAAGGCTATATTAAGTGTTATTGGGATTGATTTTATAAGAATGTTTAGAACATGTTGTATTTTTTATTATATTAGTTTAATGAAAACATCTTCGTATTTTACTATAAAATATGGTATTTTTATCAAAAGAAATAGGGACTAAAACATCACATTGTTCTTATTACCGCACTCCGTTACGGTAAATTAACGGAAGATGAGCTATGTAGTTTTTCACTATATTTTAATAGTTTATGTAGTGTTTTCAAAATTTAGTATAGTTCATGAAGGTTTTAGCATAGCTCTAAAGTTCATGTATATAAAATCATGATGGTTATAGTTGGTGCTGGAATCGGCCGACTTCCCCGTTGCAGTCTTGATTAAAATTTAAAATAGATATCCTCTCTGTTTCACACTAAATGTAGTTTTATAAAAAAATTTGTTACAAAATAAATATTATATTTCAATATAGTTTTTTTCAGTAACTTATATTTTTAATCTTAATTAAAATTTCATTTAAAAACAATTAAAATTATAGAATTTCAATATTCAAACATGTAATTAGTTCTTAAATTTGTGAGAAATTGCATAAACAGTATATTATTCGAAACAGAGGAAATAATAAATAAAACGTGTTTTGTGCTATGGCTTGAAAGTTAGTGGGTTTAAATACTTTTTATAACTCATTTTATGGACGAGTCCTATTATCTTTCATTTGGTTTAAAAAAAAAAAAAAAAAACTTTCATTTGGTTTTGATGAAATAAGCTAAAATTTGTACTCCGTGGTTTTGTTTTTGGTGCTGGACAGTCAATAGTTAACTTCTTGGGGAGGCTCTCACACCCAAATCTGGTGAAGTTATTAGGATACTGTCGTGAAGGCAAAGATCTTCTGCTTGTATACGAGTTCATGCCCAAAGGAAGTCTTAGTAATCATCTTTTTCAACGTAATTAACATTTTGTAAACCCACGAAAACCACCAGAGTCCATATCGTTACAACAAGGCTTGTTTCATACAAAAATTTGATTTACTTTTGCTTCAGGAACCGAGCCTCTTCCTTGGGACCTAAGGATCAAGATTATGATCGGTGCAGCACGTGGCCTAGCGTTTCTACACGCCTCACAAAGAACAGTCGCCTATAGAGAATTCAACCCGTCAAATATACTTCTCGACTCGGTTAGTCTAATTTAATTCACATGTATTATTATAATTTTAGTTGCATTAACTAAATATGAATCTGTATTTTGATATATCGGCGCAGAACTATGAAGCAAAGATTTCAGATTTAGGGCTAGCTAAGTTTGGATCATCACAAGCGAATTCACACGTTGCGATTAGGATCATGGAAACATATGGTTATGCCGCTCCTGAATATTTGGCAACAGGTACATAATTAAAGAGAAACATAAACCATAAAAAAAACTTATATAACAAATAGTTATGGACTTTGTTAGGCCCCTAGATCATGCAGTTTTACAAGATAACCTAATCACCAAAGACCTGTAGAGCAAGTAAAGTAGTTAAGCCTTACTTACAACTTGAAAATATATACACAAAATATTTGGAAGTATTCATCATCTTCAAGATTTTTTTTTGAGCAGCCCTGTTTGTTTATTGTCTTCATTCTCAGGCCATTTATATGTTAAGAGTGATGTATACGGCTTTGGTGTGGTCTTGTTGGAAATAATGACCGGACTAAGAGTGCACGAACCAAAACGGCCTCACGGACAAGATAATTTAATCGACTGGTTAAGACCAAAACTCTCAAGCAAAGACAAAGTGAAACATATAATGGACAAAGGAATCAAAGGTCAATACTCATCCAAAGTGGCGACGGTAATGGGACGCATTACATTCTCTTGTACCGAAGCAGACCCGAAAAAGAGACCACACATGAAAGAAGTGCTCGACGTACTCGAACACATCCAACACATTAACCTCGTCACTAGTCCGGAACCTTCTTCCACTTAACTTGTCATTGCTAGCTCTTCTCATTCCTCGCCACACCACTATCAGTACTGATATCGAGCTAATGTGTGGGGCTAAACGGAAGAGGTCTTGGCCTGGACGGTTTGAATAAAGAAAGAAATTAATGGTTACTTGATGTTATTTTTAGAGTCTTCTGGTTCAACTCTATTTTAAGATGAGAGTATATTTATACTTTGTTTTGTCATACTGATGTTGCATTTTCATATTCTTATTCAATGAAAGGTTTGCGTCTATTTTCTTTTCAATTTTCCTTTCTGATGATGTAATTGTAAACATATTAAAGTGAATTGACATATTTTACAAACTCCATGTCTCCTATCTATATCAGTAATAAAACTCTCAAATCTTTCTGTTTACTATCATTCTTTATCTCCTCTCTTTTCCTGGAAAATTCACAGATTTTTGTCAGTGGAGAGACACATAACCATAAAATATTTAGGAGAGTTTTAGTTTGAACTCTTCTCTACTACAAACCATTGAAACACACATTGTAAATGAGTGTAAATTAAACAGAACAGCAGACAAACCAGTACCACCTACCACCAAACGCTGTCGTTTAAGATAAACTTCTATACATCTCTCTCAACAAACTCTTTTCAGACAGATCTTTTGTAATAAAAAAGCGAAACTGAGAATCTCAAAAACTCACTCATTCACTCACAATCATGTCGGCGGCGTCTGCGAACTCATTCCTCGTCGGAAACAACACTCAGATCCCGTCTTTAACCCCCAAATCCACATCTCAATCCCTCCTCCACCTCACCAAACCAAACACCTTAACCCTCACCACAAAAACCAAACCCGTCTCCGTCACATGCGTCTCCTCCTCAACGACCCAACTCCAAGACGGAGCTAGTAGATCCACCCCCACCGGATCGCAAGACCGCGTCTTCAACTTCGCCGCGGGTCCCGCCACTTTACCAGAGAACGTCCTCCTCAAAGCGCAGGCGGATCTATACAACTGGCGTGGATCAGGGATGAGCGTGATGGAGATGAGTCACAGAGGCAAAGAGTTTCTCTCCATCATACAAAAAGCCGAATCGGATCTCCGTCAGCTCCTCGAAATTCCCTCGGAATATTCCGTTCTGTTCTTGCAAGGCGGCGCGACGACTCAGTTCGCCGCCTTGCCTTTAAATCTCTGCAAACCGGAGGATACAGTTGATTTCATTGTGACCGGTTCGTGGGGAGACAAAGCTGTGAAGGAAGTGAAGAAGTATTGCAAGACCAATGTGATCTGGTCTGGTAAAGATGAGAAGTACACAAAGGTTCCCTCTTTCGATGAGTTGGAACAGAGTTTTGATGCTAAGTACTTGCATATATCTGCTAATGAGACTATCCATGGAGTTGAGTTTAAAGAGTATCCTGTTGTTAGAAACCCTAATGGGTTCTTGGTGGCTGATATGTCTTCTAACTTTTGCTCCAAGCCAGTTGATGTGTCTAAGTTCGGTGTGATCTACGGTGGTGCTCAGAAGAACGTTGGTCCTTCCGGTGTAACGATTGTGATAATCAGGAAAGATTTGATTGGTAACGCTAGAGACATCACTCCTGTGATGCTTGACTACAAGATCCACGATGAGAACAGTTCCTTGTACAACACGCCACCTTGCTTTGGGATTTACATGTGTGGTTTGGTGTTTGAAGATTTGTTGGAGCAAGGTGGGTTGAGAGAAGTGGAGAAGAAGAACCAGAGGAAAGCTGATTTGCTTTATAATGCTATTGAAGAAAGCAATGGGTTTTACAAGTGTCCTGTTGAGAAGTCAGTGAGGTCGTTGATGAATGTGCCTTTCACGTTGGAGAAATCTGAATTGGAAGGTGAGTTTATTAAGGAAGCTGCTAAGGAGAAGATGGTGCAGCTTAAAGGGCATAGGTCAGTGGGAGGTGTGAGGGCTTCTATTTATAATGCTATGCCTTTGGCTGGTGTTGAAAAGCTTGTTGCTTTCATGAAAGATTTTCAGGCTAAGCATGCCTAAGTTTAAAGGTTTTGTGTCTCTTTTTTTTTTTTTTGTATTTTGGTTAATGTTTGTTGAGTGATAAGCTGATGGTTGGGATTTTCTTCTAGTAATAATGTATCAAAATCTTGCTCATGTTTGGTAACAACAAAGATCTCATAATCTCTTTAGTCTTTATAATGCCTCTTTTATCTGCAACTCCTGTAACTGAAGATCATGTTTTTACAGTAAGTTACCATTTGGTATTGTCCCTCTAAAAGCAGCAGCTACTTCACTACAAAAACCTGAGTAATGGAGAACAAACCATAAATACTATTGTAAGAATCAGATTTCACCATGTTTCATTGTTAAAGACTGATCTTGCTCATCTACAAACCTGATCTGCTTCGCCAGATTTCCAGCCACCATGCTTCAGAAAACTCAAATGAGAAAAATCAATTTTCAGTTGAAACAGAAAAGTTCTGCAGATACGTTTTCAGTTTCATACCTATGTGAAGGAACATCTTTTAGAACAAGGGAACCAGCAGCTACCATTGCTCCAGCGCCAATCTTTATGTTACCGAGTATAGTTACACATGGTCCAAGAAGAGCACCGTCGCCTATTTTTGGATGGGGATCACCTGTTTCCTTCCCAGTTCCTCCTAATGTCACACCCTGTGAAGTAAAAACACAAACTAGCCTGACTAACATGACTAGTAGTCTATCTTTTTCCCAGGGAAATGAACTGAGAGAAGAGATCTGTGCTGTGCATGCAAAATTGAGACACGGTCACCTATTATAGCACTCTCACCTATGACCACACAGGTTCCATGATCCAACAATATTCCCTCCCCAATTCTTGCACCTGAGCAATCCATTACAAGTTAGTCAGATGCTGTATGCAAAAAGCATAATCAAGATATGAAACTCAAAACTTACCTGGATGTACATCGATTCCAAGAACCTGAGAGATACCACCACTGATGACATTGATCAGAGATTGTACTACACCAAGACTAACAACAACCAAAAACAAAAGCTTTGAAAACTACAATACCTCGCTTCCTCGGCTTTGCAATGCTAATGCTAGTAGTTTTCGTTCTTGCTTCCACAACTTATGTGAACCTCTATTATCCCTGAAGCGCAAGATATCTCGGTGGAACAAATGCACCTGAGAAGTCACTTAGCATGCAATCGTTTTATATCGTCACTGTGAGATGTTATTATTCTTACCTTAAGATGTAATATAGCAGAGCTATATGATATATAGACAAGCAGGATCTCTGTCTTTGAATGCCTACAACAAACAACAAAAAGGTACACTGTAGTCAAATTCTCTGACAATACTGTCTGAAACAAACAATGATCATCTTTAAACGGATAAAAAGGATAATCGTTTTTTTACCTGAAGATCAAGGCGAATGGAGCGTTGCATACCTCTGTCATGTACCATAACATTGCAAAATACATCCATGAGTTGAGTTGCTAGCAAGGGTTTTGGTTGGAGACGGTTGGCCAGAACAAAACCCAATGTTTGCTCTAAACAGCCATGCAGACAAGATACTAGCATTAGCATAATATGGGTTCCTTTTCAGCATGTAAACACACAAAAACATCTAACCATTATAATAGGAACATAAACACACTAACACTCTTCCAAAAACTAGTCCTTCAATGATCTAATTATTATCAATGGGAATTGAAAGATTATGACTTCAGCACCACTAACGCCTACAAATGATTATATAGTAGAGTGATAAGAGCAAAATGTAACATCAAGAAAGGTTTCATTAAGTATTTAAAGAGACACTATATCACACTTATTGATCACTTGACCCTATTGATAAAGAAGATTTTTTTTTCTAAGGCAAATCAGAAATTAAACTGATGACACACAAATTATTTACATTTACGGCTTTACGGTTTAATATGATTTGAAAAAAAAAAAAGCTGTTTGATAGTGTAGAAAAAGGAAACTCAAATTAAATGCTAATGTCAAATTGTTCTCTGTGTGTGTATATGTTTTCCTATTTAAATATCCGATACAAACTGTACGAGTTAGTGATTTATAGGTTACTAAATATAGAGGAATTGCTAAAAAAAAATATTTGAATATAGAGTTTTACAACAACAAAAATTGATTATTTGTCATATTTTGTTCTTTTCTTAGCTGTTTGTAATAAAAAGGTGAAGAAAAGAAAAAGAAAAACAGAAGGCTGCATGCAATCGCCGAGAAGGAGAAACATTCAACGTACGTCGAATCGTCGCTCTGAAACCCTAAGTTAGCAACATCCATCCACCAAATGGCTAAGAGATCCGTTTCCATCCTCTCCCGCCTCCTGACGAATCCGTCTTCTCCATTCACCTTACCCACCCGATCCATCACCTACATGCCTCGACCCGGCGACGGAGCCCCACGCACCGTAACCCTTATCCCCGGCGACGGGATCGGACCTTTAGTGACCGGTGCGGTGGAACAGGTGTTCGAAGCGATGCACGCGCCGGTGCTTTTCGAGAGGTACGAGGTTCGTGGAAACATGAGGAAAGTCCCTGAAGAAGTGATGGAATCTGTGAAGAGGAACAAGGTTTGTCTGAAAGGTGGGTTAGCGACTCCTGTTGGTGGAGGTGTCAGCTCCTTGAACATGCAGTTGAGGAAAGAGCTCGATATCTTCGCTTCCCTCGTGAACTGTATTAATGTTCCTGGATTAGCGACGAGGCATGAGAACGTGGATATTGTGGTGATTAGGGAGAACACTGAAGGAGAGTACTCTGGTCTTGAGCACGAGGTTATTCCTGGTGTTGTCGAGAGCCTTAAGGTATTAAAGGTTCCTTATTTTTCTTGTGAAGCTATTGCAAATAGAATTATTTGAACTAAAAGCATGATAAACCGGGGTTCTTAGGGATAGGGTACTTAAGAAAAATAAGAAACTGTTTTTTATTTTGTCCTAAGAACTACATCTTTAAAAACCGCAGTTAATCATGGTCTAAGCAGTGGTAGCCTGATGGTAGGAGCAAAGCTGATAGCATGTTTGTAGACCTTGTGTTCGATTCCTACTAGTTTTTATCATCGTATGACTAGATAACCATGTCTTACAAGTTCCATTAGAAAGCGCAAGTCCGGACTATTTGTTCAATATTAGTTGGATCTTAGTCGAGATATCCCCAGGTTAATAAAAAAAATAATTCCTTTGGAGAATTGGGTATTTTGACAGATTTGAAGGAGATGTTTTTTTTGTACAAAGTTACGATCTTTTTGTTTGTGGGATGTATGTATAGGTGATAACTAAGTTCTGTTCCGAGAGGATTGCGAGGTACGCATTTGAGTATGCGTACCTGAACAACAGGAAGAAAGTGACTGCTGTTCATAAAGCCAACATTATGAAGCTTGCGGATGGGCTCTTCCTCGAGTCTTGCAGAGAGGTTGCCAAAGCTTATCCTGGGATTACATACAACGAAATCATCGTAGACAACTGTTGTATGCAGCTTGTGGCTAAGCCCGAGCAGTTTGATGTCATGGTATGTGACTTGCACATGTTATGTCTTCTATATATATATGTGAAAGAAAGAAGATTTTGTTATCTCATAGGTAATTAACTAGTGGCTTGTGCAAGTTAAACATATCGGTTCTTGTGTGTTTCAGGTGACGCCTAATTTGTATGGTAACCTTATTGCAAACACGGCTGCTGGCATAGCTGGTGGAACTGGAGTGATGCCAGGAGGTTTGTTCATACATGTCATAGTTAAAAGTTATATAACTTTTCTTGTTTTTTTTTCTCTAGAAGACGAAACATGTTTGGGGGGTTTCTTTTTCAGGCAATGTTGGTGCTGAGCATGCGATATTCGAGCAAGGTGCATCAGCAGGGAATGTGGGGAATGATAAGATAGTGGAGCAGAAGAAAGCGAACCCAGTGGCTCTGCTTCTCTCATCGGCTATGATGCTGAAACATCTCCAGTTCCCTACTTTTGCTGATCGTCTTGAAGTGGCAGTGAAACAAGTGATACAAGAAGGCAAATGGAGAACCAAAGATCTTGGTGGAGATTGCACTACTCAGGAAGTTGTTGATGCTGTCATAGCAGCTCTTGACTGAGCTTTCTACCTGCTTCTGCTTCGTGCTTCTCTGTTTTGGCGTTGCTATTTGGTTTTCTTGATTGTTTTTATTCATGCATTTACTTAATTTGACAATGTTCGATCTCTTGTCTGAGCACGAGCTTATTATAGTTACAAAATGAATTCAATAAAGAGAAGCGGTTTTGTTTAGAAAGCAGATTTTGTTATTTTTTTTCTTTTTGCATCAAAATTGAGAAAAGTAAGTAATCAATTAGCTTGTTTAACAAGGTGGTGTTGAACCAACGGCCAAGAAATGCTCTGCTTTACCTTTTCATGATCTTGGTGTTGATTAATAAATAGCCTTGTCAAAGTTTAATACAAGATTTTGCTTTAAAGTGGATAAATCTGGATTCACCCCAATATCAATTTCCTTGATTTTGAAAAGTTGATATTGTTTGGTAAATCAGACAACAGCATCTTATAAAATAATGTTATGTTCTTTTCTCTTTGTACAGGAGGAGAGACAACATATACTGTTATCTCCATTAACTGCCCTCTCAAAAGGCAAAAGAGCACCCGCAATGCAAGGTTTATCTGAACAGTAAGTAGCCAAGTGCAGAGTACTGTGAAGTGTCAGAGCCTAGAGATATAAAGAGCACCCGCAATGCAAGGTTTTTAGGGGGAGTCCTTAAAAAAAAATAATTAAATAATTAGTGGATCCCATGAATAGTTAAGAATTCGATCCTTAAAACCCCTTTTTAAGGACCGATCCTTAGCGAATCTTTACACTGTTTGCGGGCCCCCGCAACACAGACGGCCTGCGATTAGTTAAATTTTTCTTTTTTTTAATAATCTGAAAATGAAAAAAAAATAATAATAAAAGAATAGTTAAGAATCCACAATGGGTAACACCATTGTGGATGTTCTGACAATGTTCAACGGATCAATTAGGGAAGATTTACAAAGGACTTGTGGTCACCAAAATAAACATAATAATCAAGAGAGCTTGACGTTGCTAGTTTCATGACCACATAGAGATAATTAAACAATGCAAAAGGAGATAATTGTGCAAAGATCCTCACGTTATATAAGGTTTTAACACATGCTCATTTGCTCTTACATCGAGATCTTTTAAAATGGTTCTTTTGGGTTTAACATGTAATAAATGTAAATGTTATAAAGTCCATTTCCACCGATCAAATACATCAGTGGCAGACTGGCAGTGATATGTGTTCACAACTCGCAAGCAAATCAACTCAAAACACGTCCCCTCTTACACTTGACGTCATGCAAGCATATAGACACATTAGTCTTATTTTTGACTAACTTCATTCGTTAGGAGTCTTAAAAAGCAAACTACGTACATAAGAAAAAATGATAACAAGAGGAAGATCTCTTCCTGGATCTCGTTACCTACCGAGACGATTTAAAGAGCACTGGGTATTTTTAGCAACTCGAAAGGTCAACTTTATTAAAAACGAAAAACATCTCGAAAGATCAATTGATAATGTGGCGAAACCTGAGGCAACATAGACGATGACTCACCAGGCTTCATCTCTGTGGCTAAATAAGTTGACCTAAATAATATCCCGACAGCTCAGAGTGTCACAAGATTTGCCAGTAATAATATGACCAATCAAATAAAAAATTGAAGTTATTTTGACTGATGATGAGACAAGACTCTATGCTATATATATACATGTGCATGGCAAGTTGAACCAAGCAGATTAACCAAAGAAGAAAGAAAACAAAACTCAAAAAACACAAAAGATGGCAAATATGATCGTTAAGGAACAATTAAGATCTACAAGTTTAACTTCAAGATCGCATCCAAGCACGGTTGGTATCGAAGGAGCACTTAGTAAGGTAGAAACGATAAATGCCACGACCAGTTCGTCTGAAACGATCTTGATGGGTTTGGCTAGTTTGGAGGATCTCTACGATTGTGTGGAGGAGTTTCTAAAGATGGGTTCGACACAACGTGTTTTGTCTTCTGATGGATCAGAGTTCGTGGAGGAGATGCTCGATGATGGGTCGTTAAGACTAATGGATATATGCAGCGTCTCGAGGGAGCTCATGGTGGAGACTCAAGAGCATGTTCGTGATCTTCAATCATGTGTTCGAAGAAAGAAAGTAGCCGGAGGAGGAGGAGGAGACCAACTCGATGTGGCTATCTCAAGCTATTTCGGATTTAGAAAGAACATGAGAAAAGAAGCTAAGAAGCTTCTAGGATCCTTAAAGAAAATTAATGATGGGTCAAGTTCTTATGATAATGAACATCTTGTGGCGGTTATAGATGTGATGAGACGAGTAGTTTCGGTTAGTGTCGTGGTGTTGAAGTCGTTCTTAGTGTTCTTGTCGGGGAGACAAAGTAACATAAAGACCAAGTTGGCTTCCGTACTAACCAAGAAGAAGTATAATTATGAGGCGACCAAGAACGTGTTGGAAACACTGGATACTGCGATTTTTGGAGACTTTAGCTCTCATGATGATCTACAAAAGAAGCTTGAGGAAGTTGAAGTGAGCATTGGTGGGTTAGAGAAGAATCTAGAAGGGTTGTTTCGAAGGTTAATAAGGACACGAGCCTCTCTTCTCAACATAATCTCTCACTAGGTTTTAAAAGTACCTTTGTTGGCATTCGATTTTAGAGAACTTGCCTGAGGCATGCATTACAAAAGCATACCTATGATTTGTACACTATTAAATTGATAAATGTAGATAATTTTTTGTAAAATAGAACCAACATTGCAGTTATGACTAAGACTCACATTAGATATATGCGTATTTGGTTGGGCCTAATTGAAATAGATATGAACCAGAACACTCTTGAATCTTGATATATCTTTCGCTAGCTTCTTTATTTTAAACGCAATATGCATGAGCATGAGCCCAATCATATGATCCACACCAAACATAGCAGATATGTATAATTGTGTCGTCAATATAATCATAATAATTATAGGTTTGTTACTTGTATCCAAAGAGATATTCGAATCTATACCAGACTACATTCTACACATGTAATCTGGACTAATATCATTTAATATACGTCATACTTCATTACAGATTCTATATTCACAAAGTTGTAATCAAGAAAATTTGATTAATATCTTATAAAGTTGTACATGTTAATATAACTAAATCACTCATTCTTTCCACATCCAATGTATCAAAAGCTCCTTCACTTAATATTTATAACAGATTAAAGATTCCCAAATTCAAACTAAAAGGCCTTAAAGACTCTAAACCTGATCAGTGGGAAACCTGATGGACACTCCTAAATTCACGGTAACATAATTGGTGAAGACGTGTGACGGTGTTATTTAAGGGAGGCATATCGTCAATTGCGTGGGACCAAAGCATCCATGCAATAGTATGTCCATTTACATATCATTTAAATACTGTAACTCAATCTTTCAAAGATCTCTCTATCTGTTAAATAAATAAACAAATAAAGGGCATTGTATATTTTGTAACGTTCAATAGAAACAAATATTGAAAGAGGATAAAATGAAGAGAAATAATGGCAATAATATTAAAGAATCGTAAAACGGACGGTGGCTTGGTGCATGAAAAGAGGTGTAAAATAAAGTATCAGTTTTGGTAAGCGAAACTGAAACATCGAACTTCGACAAAGGATTCAACTAAAATTCAAACAAAGAGCATTTAATGAGCCTTACGTGGTTCTTCCTCAGTGAAGTACCCACACTCACATCACATGGTCTTCACGTCCTGGGCTACTTAGATAGGCCCTACCTCATTGACATTTATGTGTATTTATATAAACCCTATTAAAGGACCAAAGAAGCATAACTCGAAAACCACATTTTAATCATCATTACTCAATATGTATGTGTCTTCATTGTCTCCGAGACTTCACAAAACATACAAAGCTAGATGTGTTAGCTTACCGGTTCGGTTGCATCCAAGTGTTAGGAGGATTCAAGAAGTGGTCTCCAAGGTTAGAGCTTTGGGGTCATCTTCGTTGGAGTCTAGGACGATGGTCCGTGACGGTCTCTCTGGTCTCACCGAGATTTATAGATGTTTAAGTGAAGATCTCTTCAAATCTTCTTCTGAGACTCAACAAGCTCTTCTAAATGGTGGTTTGATGGATGAGCTTCTTGAAGTGTCGTTGAAGTACTTAGAGGTTTGTGGAGGAGCTAAGGACGGTGCGTCGAGGATTAAGAAGAGTGTTGTTGAGCTTCAGTCAGCTTTGAGAAGGAGCAAGAAGGGAGGTGAGTTTAGCCTCGAGGGTGAGGTGGATGCTTACCTGGCGTCGCGTAAAGAGATCAAGAAAGAGATCAAGAAGTATATGGTGATGTCGAAAGAGACAGACTCTTGTTTAGAGAGTAGTGTTTGGTGTGGTCGTGGTGATGATCAAGACATGAGTGCTTTGGTTAAAGTGATGCAAGAAACAAGTGTGATCACTTGTTTCGTCTTGCCCACGGTTTTGTCGTTCTTATCCTCCCCAAAAGGGTTAAAGAATCATCACCAACACAAAGGTTGGGGGGTTGTTATGAAGCTTGTGAAGAAAGGAATAGATCATCATCACCATCATGAGAAAGACTTTTCTTGCCTTGAGCTTGAAGCTATGGAAGCTGAGCTTGGGAAGCTCGTTGTGATAACGACAAGGGAAGATCAAGAAGAGGAGAAAGAGATTAGTGAGGAAGTAAGTGAGATGATCCAATGTGCAGTGGTTAGATCTAATGATGTGGAGGCTGCCATGGAAGAGCTCGAAGAGGGACTTGAGGGATTGTTCAAGGTAATGATACAAGCTAGAGTGTCTCTTCTTAACATCCTATCCACTTAAAATAAAAAATAGTACCAGATTCGAGTTTCTTGCTTTGAATTTTTAAATTAGGACTAGGTCAAGTGGTTTTATAATCTTGGTTTGGTATTTGTTTTCCTCATGTGTTTGAAAGAGAGTTTAGACATGCATCCATGTATTTGAGGATGTGTGTTTGTTGTAAGTTTGTAAACTCGTTCATGTGTGAACAACTCTTGTAAAGGTTTATGTTCTAATATTTATAATTTCATAAAGAGAGAGAGGGAGACGAACTGTGTATCACTAATTTAAATGTTTTTTTTTTGTCGGCACACTAATTTAAATGTTTAGAATACGATAGTTTGTATTTTTTTTTTCTTCATAAAACAATTCAATTATGGCAGAATCGTTGAAATAATCAAAAGTATTTAGAGCACCATCAAGCAAAGCACCCCATTTGAGATGCTTATTTTTATGTTTTTTTTTTTTTTTTTTTTTTTTAAAAAAAATTAAAAAGTGACCAATCACGGGCCGCCACGTATCAGTGGGGTCCGCGAATAGTGTAAGAGCTGGTGCTTAAACAAGCAATTTAAGATGTGGTGCTTAGAGCATCATTATCCCTGACTCTTAGCCAGGGTTCTTAGCGTGGGGCCCACTGTTTTCTTAAGAACTCAGCTCTTAAAGTTTTTCTGCAAGAGCCAGTTCTTAAGAAATTCTTGCACTGTTCGCGGGCCCCACTGACATGTGGCGGCCCGCAATTGGTTCTTCCTTTTTTTTTTTTGAAAAACAGACTAAAAAAAAAAATTAAGAACCCTTTAAGGATTTTTAGGGATAATGATACTCTTAGCACGTGCTTAGCTTTTTGGTGGACCCCACACGCAAAACACCCTCTAAGCACCCCCATTAATGGTGCTCTTAGAAAACAACTTTAATTTATAGTCTCAATGGACCCACATTAATAAGAACTCTTCAGTCAAATGAGAATCCATCTTTCACATAAAATTTTTTGTTGAAAATCTCAAAAATAAAATAATACTTCATTTTTTTTCAATAATATTTTAACAAACACAGTTTTGTTTTATTATATAATAAAATGTATCATTTTAAAATAACTTTTTTTCTAAAACATTGATTTTTTTTTGTAATAAAAAAGAGTAAAAGAATAAGAGAAAAAAACAGAGTAAATGTTTAAAAGATAAGAATCCATAATATATTCATAAATTTCAAGGATGTATTTTTCTTAGTTTGAGTCACACAATTCTCATAAATGTTTTTATTCAGAATTTTTTGCTAAAATTTTTATTCAGAAGTTGATCATATCATTTTAATTTTTTGCCGGAGGAGTAGGACATTCGCAATAACAAGCGGTACCAAAACATAACTCTTTGCATTCTTTCGTACAAAAACCAAACCCTCCTCCCCCTCCTAGTGGCTTAACCGTCGGCATTGAAGCTTCGAGATCAACCGAAGGAAGAGAAGTTTCTTCATGTAACATACGTTTCGCATCAACACTCTGGACTGTTACAGACACCATCACTATACAACACAGGAGGTAATAAACATAAGTAACGCAAATCTAATTTGTTTTCGATCATTAACTTAGAGATAAATCTTTTGATTTTTTTTTGCATGTTATATAAAAATAAATAATTGAAGCTTTGAACATACCAGTCAAAACTAAAAGGACGATGAAAGCAGACTTGAATGAAAGTTTATCCATCAGTTTCTTTTTGTCTCCTGATAATCTTATTGGGAAAATACAAAGACAAAATGTGAATAGATTTATATTCTGGACAATGTATATTTATGAAAATAGAGAAGTATGGTACTCCCTCTGTTTCTAAATAAGTGTCACTTTAGCTTTTCTTTTTTGTTTCAAAATAAGTGTCACTTTACATTTCCAATACAACTTTTCACATATAATCTTTTCTTACCCTTTTAAATAACCAATAGATATTTTTTAAAATCATTTTTATTCAAATAATTGGACATTAAATAAGAGTACATTAATATATTTTTCAATTTTCTTAATCTCCGTGAAAAGTGTCAAAGTGACACTTATTTAGAAACGGAAGAAGTATAATGTTAAATCTAAGTTGGTCAGTTGGGATAATGAGAGACAAATTCGATGATGGATTATTTCAAAAATGTTTTTATTGATTAGAAGATAATAAAACTGAACAAAAGAAAAAAATAAATCGGCATTCGTCGAAATTAGTCGGAAAATTAAAATCAATAAAAAAAAAGTAAAAGTAAGTAACTTTAATTTCTAACCGTCGGTTTTTATGTGTTTAAGAAAAGATCTTCCTTGTTACCTTTGTCTTTTTTCTATATACGAGTTCCTCTTTTTTTACTATAAGTCGGTTTGCTCTAATGAACTAGTCAAACTTAATGAGCCGAGTGATTGGGCCAAGCCTTCAGGTCGTTACTTTGGTCGCCGAGCTGGTGACACTGTTACGTGTGCTAATCTCATCAACAAGGCCCAAATGATATAAAGGGTTTGGAGGAATCATTTAGCCCAAGAAGAAGAGTTAGTTATTATCTTGGCAAGCTTCTAGAATAAGGAATAAAGATGGACTGTCCTTGCTGTCCTGCTGAGCTGGAGATCTGGTTTTCATGGGATGCTTCATCACGTGGGATGTTTCATCACGTATGCGTGAGGAGGAAGGTGTGAGTCGGGTACAAATAGAGAACACTACCATTAGTTATCTTTTATCTAGAGATTAGATCACAAGAGGGAGAGGTGAGAGACTCCATTAATAATTCTATCAAGGTTGTAATACAGTTCTTATCATCAATCTACGTTATTTCTTTAGCTTTGTTACTGTTTTGATCTAAGAGATACGTTTCACGTATCAAGTGGTATCAGAGCACAGTTACGAGCCATGGGAACGATGGAGATTCCTATCTTCTACGGTGACGAACCAGAGAAGTGGGTTTCGTGGATGGATGCGTTCTTTGCAGCTGAAGGTTTCTCAGAGTTTGAGAAAAGGCAGTTTGCATATGGGTTCATCGGCGGTGAAGCACACACATGTTACTGCGATGAGCTGACGAGATCTGGGTTTAATAGCTGGGAAGATCTGAAAGTTAGATTACTCCAACGGTTCAGCACGAGAGTTGAGGAAGCGAAGGAGGAGCCTAGCTTGATGGACAGGCTCAAACAGATGAGTCGTCTTCTGGATCGTATGGAGCAGAGGTGGAAAGAAGAAGATGCCGCCAAGAAGGTACTTGAGGAGGAGACAGTGGTTACTGAGGAAAGGGAAGAGATCGTAAGTTGTGTTGGAGAGAAGCGGAGCAGTGATGATCTGATTCCAGAGTCGATTCCGTCACTGATGATACAGGAGGAGGAGAAGAACGAGACTCGTGTGTTTGTATCAGATCCGGTGACACAAGTGGCCACTAGTGACCAAGCATTGAAAGAAGACCAGGTTGTCTCTTTGAGGAATCCAGTTCGGGGAAAACAATTGGGTGAGGAGCAAAGTGGGAATATGAGAAAGAAGAAGAAAAGGTGGAAGAAGCGTGATCTGCAAACTAAAAGGTGGTCTGTGAAGAATATGGGTTCTGAAGAGAAAGGGAAGTCTAGGTTTGGTATAAGCTTTGTGAATAACAAAGAAAGGCAGCAACGTGAAGAGGGAAAGGAAGGGAATGTCAACAATAATAGTTATGCATATCATGTGTTCGATGAATTGCTTGTGAGAGGAAAAAGAGTGAAGAAGAAAAGGAAGAACAGAACGAAAACAGAGTGTAGGATGAAGCTAATCAAGCAAGAGCTGGGGTTCAGAGAGTTGCTGATGAGACAGAAAAGAGTGTTGCAGGAGCTTGTCAAATGGAAGAAGCTTAAGCTCAAACACAAATCTCACAAAAGAAAGAAGAAGATCAGAGAAATGTTTTCAGGTAACTCAATTGCTAGCCTATGTAACTCTAAGTATTAACTCGCATTTTCTGTGAAGGCATTTAGAAGGTATAAGAGAATGCATGATAAAATACTCCACGTGAGGACTGATATGAAGCTGCAGTTATATGATTTGGGGAAGCTTTCTTGGGAGTTTGTGTTAGTTGCTGAACAGGGAAAGGGGGACAAGTCCAAGTACAAACATAGAGGTTACGGAAAGCTTTTCTTGCTTGTTACTTCAATGTGGACGGAACGAGTGAAAGTGAAGAGGCAAAGGTTCATACACAAGTACATCAACATGTACAAGATAAACTACAAGAGAAGGGTCACAAAGATTAAGGGGTTCAAATACAAACACAGAGCAGTGACCTCTAGGAAATGTCATGGCGTGAACTTGCCAAATGAGAACGTCTACAAAGGGTTTGCAGGTAAACAAATCGCTCTCAATTGGAATTCAAAGACTGCACTTGAACTGATTAAAGGGAATATCAGTGGAGGCCATAAGAGTAGTAAGAGAAAACGTGTTAAGATAGTTTTCTGGGGAAATGATAAGCTGCTACAGTTAGACAGCAATGGAGAGTTCTTTGTGGAGTTGCTGTTAACTGCAGTTAAGAGAAAGAGGATCAACCTGAAGTACATGTTTAAGGGCTGTGGGAAGTTTTTCTTGCTTAACACAACAGTGAGGCCGCTCAATGACCAAGGAAGGCGAAACAAAAGAAGTGTGAAGCATGATAAGATGAGGAGGTGGAAGTATAAGGTAGGGAGAATGGAACTCTCTTTGCAAGTGTTTCTGGTCAGCGAAAAGAGTACAAAACAGGAGATGACGAGCTGGATGGACGAAGGGAAAACAGAGGGGAGAATCAAGCTAGATATCTTGCTTCTAGAATGGGACAGCACCAAGGTAATTCTGGAACTGCAGCGGTTGGAAACTCTAAAGAATATAGAAGTGAACTGGAGACAGCAGACGGAGAACATAGACATTCAGAGATGCGGCTTGCTTGGTTCAGTGTTCTTGGTGGAAGAAAATGATGAGATCAAATGTTTCAAATCTGTGAAGAAGAGTACATTTGGGTCAATGAAGAGTTTGAAGGTGAAACACAGTTTTGAGCGAGAGAACCGAGTGTGGAAACCAGTAATAGAAGTTGGTAGACGTATTGGCAGTGACGATGGAAAAAAGACTAAGTGGAAATTGAGGGGGGAGTTTACTGCACCTAACTTAGTCCATATGGATGATGAGGAAGATGCTATAACAGAGTACTCCTTCATAACCGAGACTAATCTGAGGCAGTTGAAGATTGATCAGCTGCTCGAATGGGGTCTGGAGAGGTATGTTCCTGCAGTTAAAACATCAACACAGTGGAGAAGGACTGGCATAGGAGTAGACATGAGCAGAGAACAACCGGTGGAATTCACGTGGAATGACTACATAGATGTTGCTGCATTTACTTGAAATATGGTTGAGGATACTATCAAGAGAAACCAGAAAAGGAAACTTAACGAGAACCTGTTTGCTTTAGACAACATCGATGTGTTGTTTGGTGCTCCGAGGCCACCAGAGCAATCCTTCACTGGAAGAAGCTCCTGGTACAGAGGTTGGGATGTGCATGATAGTGATGAGGAGAGACAAGCGGCAGAAGTTTGCGTTATGGTGATGAAGCAACATTTCAGTGCTCTGTGGGAACACAACGACAAACATGAAGAATCTTCAGTACTCAATGAACGGAACGATGCTAATAAAAGCCAGTCAAGGTGTTTCAACCTTGAGGACAAGGTTGATTTCAAAGGCGGAGGTATTGTTACGTGTGCTAATCTCATCAACAAGGCCCAAATGATATAAAGGGTTTGGAGGAATCATTTAGCCTAAGAAGAAGAGTTGGTTATTATCTTGGCAAGCTTCTAGAATAAGGAATAAAGATGGACTGTCCTTGCTGTCCTGCTGAGCTGGAGATCTGGTTTTCATGGGTTGCTTCATCACGTGGGATGTTTCATCACGTATGCGTGAGGAGGAAGGTGTGAGTCGGGTACAAATAGAGAACACTACCATTAGTTATCTTTTATCTAGAGATTAGATCACAAGAGGGGGAGGTGAGAGACTCCATTAATAATTCTCTCAAGTTTGTAATATTGTTCTTATCATCAATCTACGTTATTTCTTTAGCTTTATTACTGTTTTGATCCAAGAGATACGTTTCACGTATCAGACACCTGAGTTGTAGTGACAAGCCATCGAGTTGATCTCATGATGCTGAATTGAACTGGGTTGAACTGATTTAAAGTGTTGAGTTTTTTATTTGATGGGAATTGTGGAAGAATGTAATCTATCTCTAATAGAATAAAATCAATCTTTTATGGAAGCAATTAATATTATCTTTGACCATAAAAATAAATTTTCAAAGAGATCATGGACTATTAAATAGTCAAAAAGCAATCCATAATTTCTCAAAAAAAAAGATATGTAATGGAAGATCTTGAAAATATTAATAGCCCAGGAGAAAAGTCAGCCCATTACCTAAAGCCCTTTAGTATAATCAGTAAAACTAATCATGTTAAGTCTTTGCTTATGGTCGGAGATTAATGAGTAAACGCGTGTATAATAGACAACGGCTATATTTGGACAAGGTCAAAGGTGGTCGGCCTGTAACTGAGTTCTTGTGGGACCCAAAAGAACGTTTACTTTCTTATTATCATTGAATTACCGTTACAACACTCACACAGTCACACCACTGAGCATTCTCCTTCTTCTTCACACATCGTGCTTCTGTATCAGAGTCGCGGTGGTGGTGAGAAAATGACGGCGATAGCCGGAGTAGCATCGGAGAAGACGAAGAAGCTATTAAAGTTCAGTCTTTCTATCTTCCGTCGCGGCTTTAACTCCTCCAAATGGTACTCATGTCAACCGATTTATACATTCTTAGATCATTAACAGAGATCGATCAGTTTGATGAACCTTGTTTTGTCGGGGAAAAAAGCAAGATGGCGGCGAAGATGGCTGTAGCTCGAATAAAGCTTCTGAGGAACAAGAGACAAGTTGTGGTGAAGCAAATGAGAGGTGAGATCGCCCTTCTTCTTCAGACTGGTCAAGATGCCACTGCCCGAATCAGAGTACTTCACTTCTCTAACTTTCTCTTACAATTGGTAGTCTAGTGGTACCGGAAGAGAACCGGTTCTGTTGTGCTGGATTCAAAACTATATTTAGTAAATAGATTTATTTTTAAAATCGAAATATCTAAAGGCTAATTGAGGACATTGGTGCTGGTCACTAAGGTTTTCGGTTCAAATTGGTTTGAGTTGTTCGGGTTGGATTGTTTAGGATCCGTTTAGGAACTGTACATTTTTTGGATCGGATCGGTTCAAGTAATATCGGGTTTGTGTTGGTTTCTGTTTTGTATAAAACTCAAAATAAAACCGATTTAAGAATAATTCAGGTTTGGTTTAGGTTTAAAACCCAAAATAAAACGAAAACTTCGACACCCAGAATATTCGGGAAAATATTGAAGTAATTAAAAATAATTAGTAGTTTATTTTATTGAGAATATTCGGGTACCCGGTTTCAGTTTTTGGGTTCAAATAAGTAAGGACCATTCAGAGTTTTTGATTTTTTTGATTTTTTCTGTCTAGTTCCAGTTTAGTTTTCGGATAATATGCCCAACACTAGGCCAGACATGAAAATATCATAAAACCAGAAATTCCATTATTAACAGAAAATGTTGTCTGAAAATCCAAGGCCTTGATTTATAGGTTCTCTAGCACAGCATTCAATTCCATTCAATGAAAATTGTGGTTTGATCAATTCAGGTAGAGCATGTGATTAGGGAGCAGAACATTCTTGCAGCAAACGAAATAATCGAGCTTTTCTGTGAACTCATTGTTTCAAGACTCACTATCATCACCAAGAAGAAGTATGTTCACATGTCAGTTTCAACTTGTGTCTGTTACTTAAACTCAAAATTTAACTTTTCTTTTACTTGTTTTTTTTTTTCAGGGAATGCCCTGTGGATCTCAAGGAAGGTATTGCTAGTTTAATCTTTGCTGCGCCTAGATGCTCTGAGATTCCAGAGCTTGGAGATCTGAAAGACATCTTTGAGAAGAAATACGGAAAGGATTTTATATCTGCTGCTACTGAGTTGCGTCCTACCTGTGGGGTTAACCGGATGGTAAGTAACATTCTCTGTTTCTTCTGGTTACTTAACAAGATGTGACTCTGACCTTTGACTCTTGTGTGTGTGTGTGTAGTTGGTTGTTAAGCTTTCGATTATGCGTCCCTGTGGAGAATTCAAACTGAAAGTCATGAAGGAGATTGCAAAGGAGTACCAGGTTGATTGGGATACTAAAGAGACAGAACAAGAACTTCTTAAACCTCAAGAAGAAACAACTGTATGTCTCTTTTTATCTCTCTTTTTTTTTTAGAAGAGTCAGGATTTTAAAACATGTAATGTTTCTTGTATGAGCAGGATGGGCCAAGTGCGTTTACAAGTGCTTCTCAAGATCCCATTGATCCTACCAAAGCAGTGCCGAGGTAAGAGATGGATCTCCATCTTTTTGTATCAACAGTGTCTATACAAGGACTTGGAAGCATGAAGTCTTGTTGTTTTGTTTCATACAGATCGAGTAGTAGCATGAGCATCAACACGCATTATCATGACACTGAGTCAGCAGTGGAAGCAGCAGCTGAGTTAGCCAAGGAGGATCATTATCATCCAGGTTCAACAAGACAATCCAGAGATTCTGAAACAAGCTCCTACTACTCCAAACCTTATGTCAGAAGACACAGCTGCAACAATCTGTGTGTAAATGAACCTGACCACAAGGAAGAAGCAGAAGCAAATGAAACAGTGAGGAGAAGACACAGCTATAACAACTCTCCACCACTCCCTCCTCCTGCAACTTCTGAGATCAAGTTTGATGAGTCAGAGGAAGAGACAGAGCCAGAAGAAGGACCATTACAGAGTCGTGCTTCTTCCAATCCGCCAAACCGAGCACCACCTCAGGCTCCTCAGTCTGATGAGCCGAGACGGGACTCAAGCGGTCACCAAGTTCACCCAAAACTGCCTGACTATGATACTTTGGCAGTACGTTTTGACGCAATCAGACTCAGTAAAGGGCCACTGATCTGAAGCTGGAAACTTCATTTACTCCTCCTATATATATAGAAAGAAAATCACATTTTGGATTTATGCGATTATTGTGTTTATTACATTTGATTAATCATCGTGTATAAAGAAGAAAGAAGCATTATGTTTTTGTACTAAAAGTCACTGTGAAGAGTTATGCATTCATTGCTCATTGTTTCTGTAATAAAATTAGCATAAGGAGTTTAGGTAGTTCCTTGGGACATAAGGCATTCATTATGACTACAGTTTTACAATGACCATGAATTGATGATAAAAAGAGTTTACTATTGGAAATATGTACGAAAATATTAAAAATCTCTAAAAGCCAAACTAGAAACTACTAGAAAACCAAAATATAAACATTGAATAGAAAAATTCAAATGTGAAATTTAAATTCTAGCGTTAAGTATTTTCTAATTTTGGTATTAACAGCTCATTATGAGTAATTGTATATTGGTTTCATTTCTCAAACTTGTTTTTTGCCCATTAATAGAGTAAATTTGCAACTAATATACACTAACAACAAATAACTTCAAATAATAAAATACATATAAATATACGGTCAAGTCAAAAGTGGAAGTTATTTGTAACAGTAAATAAATTAATAAATTTACAAAATAGTTTGGTAAACATTCAATGAAAATGCATATATTTAATTATTCTGTTTTGACTTATCGAGAAAGTTAATTAAACAACAACAAAATTCACGTGTATATCTAAGGTAATTATTTTGAAGGTCAAGATATATATCTTTTAGTTGACCCAAAAAAAAGGAAAATATCTTTCATCAATGACTTTTTTCCATATCATATTTATAGTATATATGTATAAATATCTCTTCTTCATATTCTTCCAATCATTCATCTAATTAACAAACAATATCAGAAAAAGCCGTAACAAATAAAAAGAGAGATGAGTCAATCCGTAGAGTGGTCTGAGTTACCAGAAGAACTAGTCGATGTAATAGCCAGCCGTCTCTTCTCAAAGGTCGAGCTTCTCCGTGTCCGTAGCATCTGCAAAACCTGGCGTTCCGCGGCTTCGATCCATAAACGTTACCCCAAACACCATAACCGCAACCGTGTACGTGTCCTTTCTCCCTTCAGTAAAACAAAACCGTGTCTACTCTCTCCCGCAGCTTTCTTCCGTGTGTTTCCTTCGTCATGTCGGAACAAAGGATGGCTTATCAAAACCCAAGACGTCTCCGAAGCCTCTAAGAAACTTCTATGCCCTCTCTCTCGTGCCCCTATAGGCTCTTCCCACCAAACCCTAGATCTTTTGAAGTATACGGTCTCTGAGATCCATCAGTCTTACGAACTTCATAATTACGATGAAACATACCCGAATATATCCAGGTGGACCATATCTTATAATTTCGCTAGAGTTGTTTTAGTAGACAATTTTGTTTTCGGGGTGAATGACAAGAAGGAGATCTGGTGGTGCAACAATGAAGAACGTAACGATAATAAAAATGTTTGGACAAGAGTTTCAGATGAAGAAGCTGAGTATTTCTCGGACCTTATAGTCCACAAAGGTCAGGTCTACGCCTTGGACCTAAACGGTGCGATATGGTGGATTAGTTTATCTGAGCTTAACATTTATCAGTACGGACCTTCGGTTCCAATGGACTACTACGAGGCTGATGATTGCAAAGACAAGAGGCTCGTGGAGTATGGTGGAGATCTATGCATCATTCATCGGTTCTGTAATGAGGAGAGGACTATTGGTTTTAAGGTTTATAAGATGGATATGGAGTTGGTTGAATGGGTTGAGGTTAAGTCTCTAGGAGGTAATGCTTTTGTCATGGCGACAGATAGTTGTTTCTCGGTTTTGGCTAGTGACTATTATGGATGTTTGGAGGATGCTATTTATTTTACAGAAGAGGATGATGTATATAATGTTTATCATGTGTTCAAGCTTGGTGATGGTAGTGTTACTAAGTTGGTGATGCCTGAGACTGAGAGTTGTTTTCAAATGTTTAATCCTCCTTTTGTTTGAGAATGTTGTTTGTTTATTAAATTTCAATTCTTTATGTTTTGTCAATGAGAATGTTCTCCATTGTTAATGATATTAAATCCTCGTTGTAAAGAGAATGCGGCGGTGATTGATTAAGTTAACAATCGTATTTAACTTTAATTTATTTATATTTACAACTATAAAAATCACCAAATTATGTTTTATCTATTCTATTAAAATTTACTTTAAAGTTCTACTGTACAATGTTACTGAACCTATTCATTAGAAACTTAACTTTTTAATTAATATTGAATTTGAACAAAAATAAAATATAACCTTTAAACAAAATCAGAAAGAATGTTCCTACATCCCCGCAAGTAGATTTTGCAACATGGTAACCAAAAAATCTTAACTACAATTCTAGATATATAATAAATTTAAATATTGAATAAACTTTTTTGAAAAAGTAAATACTTGTTTTGCATAATCTTAATATATATATATAATAAAATTTTACGAATATTTAAAATTAAAAATTTGTATTATAATATATGAAGCAGGTTATATAAATTAATTATCTTATTTTCATAAAATTATATAATGTAAATTTTATTTTTATTATATATACTTCAAAACAAATGTTTTAATAAAAAGATACACATGTATAAGATTTCTAATTTTGAGTAAATAAATATTTGAATAAAAATTCATCTCGCTTTAAAAAAGTACAGGTCAAAATCTAACAATAAACATTAATATTTCATCAAAATCTATTAAGAAATATTAAAATGCGGGTGAAAATCTAATAAGAAACATTATAGTGCGGGTCATAATTCATCTCACATTCATGTATCTATTTCTAATTTAGTATGTATCATCTCGAATATTGATACATTACACTTACAATAAAATGATAAATTAGTTTGATTAACTTTTGTAAAATAAGAGCATAACATTCATAATATATATCCATCATTTATCTAAACATTCATAAATTAGAATACTTTAAATATGAAAATTTAAATCAAATTGTATTACATAGTAGACACCCATAGATTTAACCAGTAGTCAGGTCCCAGATTTTAGCGTATTTTGTGGATTTTATAAAAATGTTAAATAACGAGTTTAAAGAAAAAAACAAACCGGACTCCATATAAAGTCATCAGTTAGTCAGTTTAACCGCGGATCCGGGTCGTGACCCAAAACACTGGATATAACGATTTATTTGTAACATTTAAATGTAGATACATAAACACTGGATACAAATTTATTTCATATAATTTGGTTTGTGTTGAAATAATTCCGCGCTTGGAAAGCGCGGATCAAAATCTAGTTAAAATTTACTTTAAAGTTTTACTGTACAATGTTACTGAACCTATTCATTAGAAACTTAACTTTTTAATTAATATTGAATTTGAACAAAAATAAAATATAACCTTTAAACAAAATCAGAAAGAATGTTCCTACATCCCCGCAAGTAGATTTTGCAACATGGTAACCAAAAAATCTTAACTACAATTCTAGATATATAATAAATTTAAATATTGAATAAACTTTTTTGAAAAAGTAAATACTTGTTTTGCATAATCTTAATATATATATATATATATATTTATTGTAAACACATTTATATAAGTTTTCAGATCTAAATAAATACATAATATTTTGAGATCCCATATTTAATTCAAAATATAAAATGTTGTTACAAAAATATAAAAAAATAGTAGAACATATGAAAATTTTAAAAATAGACTATGAAAACTCTACAACAAAAAAGTCTAAGACACTTGGTCGGATAGTAGGATGACGGAGCTGAGATGCTAACATGTTTCAGGTTCAATTCACATGTCGCACTAAACTAAACATTGTATTTTGATACATACACTTTATACCTACACGGATATGAACTCATGTTTTCGAGTCCATATGCATACTAGCAGAGATGGTCTATCCGAAGTTACAATTCGCGTTGGGGTTTAGTTTGAACTTTTCTATAAGGCTTTGAAATATTTCTAAATTAATTAAAAACTAGATAATGAAGAAATTTTAAAAATATTATAACAAAAAAGAAACTAAAATTTACCGATATTTTAGTTATATTATACTTTAAATTTTTAAATAATAATAAAAATTATATTTTTTATACTATTAGTTTGAATTGTACAGTAAAATTGAAAATAATATTCGCGCAAACGCCGCATTGATCTGTATTTAGTTTAATTTTAAATTTAAAAAATGGTTATTGGAACCTATTTTTCTAAAACAATTTTTACTATAGGTCTATATATATATTTTTTTTCTTCATATAGTTTTCACAGTTATATTAAATACAACTAAATTAAGAAATTATAGGCTAGATTTAAGTTTAGTCTGGTTGGTTTGGTTAGCAGTTAGCACAGTGTTAAACGACATCGTTTAATCTACACTTTCCGTAAGGAAGCGTCGACACATTCTCGTCGGCGACATGAAGAAATCGCCGTTACCAATGCTGAACATTCCCCGCTCCGATAAGAACGTTGCCGGAAAAGAAGCGCTCGTGAAGCTACTGAGATGGCATTTCGGCCATGGAGATTTCAGAGGGAAGCAGCTTGAAGCGATTCAAGCTGTTGTATCTGGTATAAGTCGTAACACACCACACGATACCGCCTTTTCTGGTTTCTCTATTTGAATCGTTCTTCGTTTTTCGTTTTGGCAGGAAGGGATTGCTTTTGCTTGATGCCGACGGGAGGAGGGAAATCGATATGTTATCAGATACCTGCGTTAGCTAAACCTGGAATCGTGCTTGTTGTTTCTCCTTTGATTGGTAAACATCTGTTTCCATCCATGAATGGAGAATAAATCTGTTTTTTTTTTTTTTTTTGGGGGAGCTAATAATTGTTTGCTTCTTTTGTGTGTTTTGGTTTCTCAGCTTTGATGGTAAGTGTCAATGTTCTTTTCTCATGCTTCTTCTCTCTAAGCTTGTTTTTTTTTTTTTGAAAAGATCATTTCTCTGTTTTTAATAAAGGAGAACCAAGTGATGGCGTTGAAGGAGAAAGGTATTGCTGCTGAGTATCTCTCCTCCACTCAAGCTACTCATGTTAGGAACAAGGTGAGTTGGCTATACTATGCAACGTAAAAAAATATCATTGTTGGTAGAATACTAGAATTCAAGATTCATGCCATGTGCTTTGTTATAATGTTGAGTCAATCACCTGGAAAAGTTCTTCCTTTTGTTATACTTCAAAGTGTTTTATGTTTGATTATTCTTCTAAATATGTTATGTGTATACTGTAGGAGGTGAGAGTTGGCTATACTGTGTGTATGTATACTGTGTATATGCAACTTGATTAAGGTTTTTTCACATAAATAAATTCCCTTTGTTAGAAGAATACTAGAATTCAAGATTCATGCTGATGAATCACTTGGAAAAGTTCTTATGTTGTTTCACTTTTAAATGTTTGTGTTTGATTATTCCTCTAGATATCTTGGACGAATGAAATAAGTTGTAATTTATTATATTGCTGTAATCTCTTTTATGTGATTCATGAACTTTGGTTTTAGATCCACGAGGACCTTGATTTGGGAAAACCCTCTGTGAGATTGCTGTATGTTACTCCAGAATTGATCGCGACGAAAGGATTTATGCTGAAGCTGAGAAAACTTCATGACAGGGGTTTACTGAATCTTATAGCCATAGACGAGGTAGGGCCGTGTAATGCTTATTCAAGAGTAAGCAGGAACGTTTCAGGTGCTGAACTTGAATGTGGTTTTAATTTCTCTCTCCACTGTTTATGTATATTTCAGGCACACTGCATCTCATCATGGGGCCACGACTTCAGGTTTATAAGTGGTGATTGTGTCAGCATTCGAGTTTGTGGGCGCTTGCTATTCTCTAACTTATTTTGTGATAAAAACAGACCTAGCTATCGTCAACTTTCAACCTTACGAGATTCTTTGGCTGATGTTCCAATGTTGGCTCTAACCGCTACTGCTGCTCCTAAGTAATTTTTTTTTGTCTCAGTGCATTATAAGAACATGTGTGTAAAGTGTAGAGCCTTTTCTCAACATCAATACTTTGCAGGGTACAAAAGGATGTTATTGACTCATTGAGTTTGCGGAATCCTCTGGTCCTCAAGTCTTCTTTCAATCGCCCAAATATCTTCTATGAAGGTTTGACCCTCTTTTAGCTATTAATTTCTCTGTATAAAAAGTTATGAGGAGTTCCCAACATTGTTTTGTTTCAGAATCTTTCATTACTATAATAGAAGGTTTTTTCTATATTTGCTTTCGTATCATCTGAATAAGTTTTTGTGGGTGCAGTTCGGTACAAAGATCTTATAGACAATGCTTATTCTGATTTGTGCAACTTGCTCAAGTCATGTGGAAATGTATGTGCAATTATCTACTGTCTTGAGCGTACAACCTGTGATGACTTGTCTCTTCATCTCACCAGTACTGGGATCTCTTCTGCTGGTAGAAAAAACTTCCCGTCTACCTCTACCTGCTTAAAAATTGTGCCACGACCGCTGATTTATGCTTTATCTTTATGTTTGCAGCCTATCATGCAGGACTCAATAGTGTACTAAGAAGTACCGTATTAGATGACTGGCTGTCCTCGAAGAAGCAAGTTATTGTTGCCACAGTGGCTTTTGGGTATGATGAACTACCTTGCATTTGGTTCTTGGTTTATTATGATAATCTTCTTTGTGGTCTTACTATGTTTGGGAGCTCTTGGGGGCACGTGATAAACGCTCTAAATGTTTTTTTTTTCTACAGAATGGTAAACAAAGATACTTTCTTATGCTGCATATTTTTCTTCAAATTGCTTCTTATGTATTGTAGCATGATGAGAAAACTGACTTTCCAGGGTATAGATAAAAAGGATGTGAGAATGGTTTGCCACTTTAACGTTCCAAAATCGATGGAATCTTTCTACCAAGAGTCCGGTAGAGCAGGTCGGGATCAATTACCCTCAAGAAGTGTATTGTACTATGGTGTAGACGATAGAAAGAAAATGGTAATGTTAACTCTTCACAACTTTCATTCTATAAAGTAAGTTAGTTAACTTACTTTACCGACTCTTTGCTAGGAGTTTCTACTACGAAACTCGGAGAATAAGAAATCCCAATCCTCAAAGAAGCCTACAACATCTGACTTCGACCAGGTAAATGCTTTCTTGTTTTTTTCAGGCTCTGTGTATTTCAGTTGAAAGTTATTCTTATTCATGCTGCTTGAATTTAGATTGTGAGATACTGCGAAGGTTCTGGATGCCGAAGAAAAAAGATTCTTGAGTGCTTTGGTGAAGAGGTGTGTGACTTGTGTTTTACTGATTCACGAGAACGTTTCATTAACTTAGCCGCTGATTCTCTTGTTGCAAACAGTTTCCTGTGCAGCAATGCAACAAAACGTGTGATACATGTAAGCATTCATATCAAGTGGCTCGTTGCTTGGAGGAGCTCACGACTACGGCCTCCCGAAGACACAACTCTTCTCGAGTTTTCATCACCAGGTTTTGCTTATAACCTCATCTAACTGTGCAACAAGGTATACGTGTAACTAAACACCGTACTCAATTATTTTGCAAGCTCGAGTGATAATAAGACCAATGAGGGACAACAGTACTCCGAGTTCTGGAATCGTAACGAAGATGGAAGCAATTCCGATGAGGAAATATCAGATTCAGATGGTATTGGTAACACTCCCTTCGTTGATATTTAGCTAATGGATATAAAACTTCTTATGGCCTAAATTTTGTTACTCACTTGTTGAACCATCTACATCCAGATGGCATGGATGCTGTCAAAAGCCTAGCAGGATCCAAACTATCGAAAAAGCTGGGAGTAGATGAGAAACTGGTTTTACTGGAACGGGCTGAGGAAAAGTACTACGAAAGAAATAAACAGGTTTGGTAACTGTTCCACTTCATCTTCTTTAGAAACAAAAGTTTTACTTAGCAAAGCCTGCTTGAACTGTTTGCAGGTCAAAAAGTCAGAGAAGAATGTGATATCTGAAACACTAAGGGAATCAAGCAAGCAGAGACTCTTGAATGAGCTGACAAAAGTACTTCAACTGCTCGGTGTAGAAGAGTAAAAGATCTCTTAAACCCTCTTTTCAGTATTATTTGTGCCTCTCTCTTATCTCATTTAACTGGAATGATGCAGGATTGATTCTCAAAACGCATCTGAGTTTCTTGAAAACGAGTGCTATAGAAAATACAGCAAAGCAGGGAAATCGTTTTACTACTCACAGATAGCGAGTACTGTGAGATGGTTAGGAACCGCAAGCAGAGACGATCTAATGACCCGACTTGGCTCAATGGTTAGAGAAGAAGACCTATCAGTAGAATCATCAATCCTGGTAACTGAACCATCCCAGAAGATAGAGGAAGAAGATGGAAACACATACACAACCGAAACACCTGTCCATGAACCAACACAGCTGCTAGTGACTTGTCCAAGCCGTTCGCCTGTAAGGCTGCCAGAGATTCCGTCATTCTCAGAGTTTGTGAACCGGAGAAAGATGAAGCACTCTACTGAATGTTCTGATGGGAAGAAACCTTCTAAGATAATGAAGCTACATTGAAAGTTGCAGCTAAGTCCTTGAAATATTTGTTTATTACAGCAACGTTCTCTTTTTTTTTCTAGCTTTGGCATATTGGCCTTTTGTAAGTCGTTTTTTTTGACAACAGAGAATAGTGTTGCATCCGGTTAAATTGACTTACTTGAAATTAAACCAGCTAAACCGATATGTAATTAAAAACAAAAGAGAACAGGTTTAAGCCAAAAAAAACATCAACAGATTCTCAACTGCTCCTTATCCAAATTCCCACAGCTGTCTATTCTTTTCCGTAAAAAGCGCTCACTAATTTCAAAAAGCACAACATCTATCTGCAATATTTTTATATATCCTAATCGTATATTATATGGTTTTATAATACACGATCCGTGATCTACGCTAAGAGATACACCTCATGGAGAAACTAGAAACTGATGAATCTACGGCGGCTCCGGCGTAAACCCTAGCGTGATCGCTCTCTTGACCGTAATCCATCATCGGACGGTACTCTAGATCATCGTCGTGATCGTACACAAACTCCGGAATCTCTACCTCGTTCCTCCTCACGTGTTCCCACAAATAGTCAACTCTGCTTATGTACCTTAGCTTCCCGTACAACCTACCGTAGCCAATCACCACACCAAACAAACCAATCAGTAATCGAAAAAATCTCAGTTTCTAATGACTGAAAAAAACGCGACGGTTACTCACCCGCCGGAGAAGAGAAATCTCCCGCAAGTGGCGAGGAAGAGACGTGATTGAAGGCCAGGGTGGAGGAAGTAAACCTCCTGGAGATTATCTCTTACGTTAACCGGGATCGCGTCGTAGATCGCTCGGAGAGCTGAGATTCCCGGGAAATTCTCGCTTCTCTGTACACCGGTGTGAACGTAGAGAACGGCGAAAGGTTTTCTCCCTAATCGAGGAAAGATCTTCTCCTCTAGATACTTCTTCAACACATCCAGTGATAGAAACCGAGCTGATTTTGAGAAAAAAAATCAAATTAGGATCCTAACAAACAATTTTGAGATAGAAAACGAGTACAGATCGAATTGAATCAAGTACCTGGAAAGAACTTGCCAATGATCCGAAGGATCTTACGTCCTCGTTTGTCTCTGCCATGGATCTTGAAGATCTCAAGCTTCTCAATCAGCTGCTCTTGTTCGATCTCCGATATCTGAGTGCTCATTGCTTTCGACGGTGAAAATCAGTTGAAAATGCGGCGAGTGAAGGTGATGAATTTATAGCATCTTAGGAATATTCTGTAGCATCTTTTAACGTGATCTATCTAACCTCTCCGTGGGTCCTACAATCATTACCTGCTAAGCAATTAATCTGCACCCTCCATTTGCTTTACATCTAACGGCTACTATCTTTTCTGACTCTTTTCCCGCGCGCCTTAAGCGTTACGTTACGCCGCATAACATCATCATTACATGTTTGGATAAGATAACGTCTCTGACTAATAGTATATGTCGTTGAGCAAGGCTAAAACGAATTATTAGTTTTCTAATACTGTACAATACAGTTTAATAAAGATCTGGATGCTCATATGTCATATCCATCCAACAGAATCACATGCAAAAGTAATAGTAGTATAACAAGGGGCAAGGCCACATATCTACAGGCAAATATCATATGTATATACCATTAACATAATCTTCTAAGTTTTCAATACATCCATGATACATCAACACGCATACACCATTATATAGATATACAACATATATATGTGATTCTTAATATAACCTCACTTCTAGGCATTATACATACCATGACTGCAGATTCTCGAATTACTATTAGTAGAACTTATTCATATGATATGAATAGTGATTCTCTGGTGATGGCTAAACGGGAGTGATTATGGAGTTATAACTATGGCAATAATAAGCACTTTAATCACTTGCATTAGCCCTATAACGACTAAGTAAAGAGTCTTCACAGATTCACCTTATATTTTCTTTTCTGCAACAACTACAACAGTTACTTAAGTTGATTGGCCTCATTTCCCTAATCAAGGGTGAATCCAGACATCTCCGCTAGTTCAGCAAGTTCTACTTCTCCGCTTAAGACCTAAACAATAAAAAGGTGAAATAGGAACTGACATGTGATGAAAAATGTAACTAAGGGTTCAGAGGTTTTACTCACCTGGCCATTTATCATCCATGTCGGGAATCCTTCGATCCTAGCATCTGAACATGCTTTGAATAACTTAATTCCTTTCTTATAGCCTTCGGGAAAACATTCCACGTAGTTCAGTAGTTTTGCTGCTTCTCTTCCAAACATCTATAGATGGAAGGGAACTTACATGAACATCATAGATCCATCAAAATGAAAACTTATTTCAGGCAAACCGATGGTGAATGAAGTGTCTACCTCTTTTTGCTCTAGGCAGTGTGAACACCAGAATGCTCCATACATTTTAGCTCCAATGGAGTTTAGATGTTTTGCTAGAGCAACAGCGTAAGGGCTCGATGATGTAGTGATCTCTGTTGAATAATATGGCAGTTCAATGTCCCCTGAGCTGCAAGACATATTGGGGTTAAAAGAAACCATTTGATTAGACTCATTCATTCTCGGGTGGCCATTTGTTAACTACTTGTTAGAAAGGACTAAAAGTTGCCATCATACTCAAGAAAAAAAAACTTTGAATCTACGATTACCGTGAAGGGATTGCTTGAGCAGTACTATAGGAAGCAGTTAAGGAGGCGACTACTATGATTGCCAAGCATATCTGCAATCCCACAACTTGCTGTATCTCTTGCAACTTCACATCCTACCACAAGCATAGGGTACACATAAACGTAATCTGAAGTTAAGACATCATCTTGAGTAGAAATACAAGGAACCCAAAATGTAAGAGAAGCTAATATAAAAGGGTTACCTTTAAAGAGAGGAAAAATAGACTAAACGATAGGAAAGCAGACACTAGACAGTAAATGCACGATGATCCTGAGAGTTTCGTGCTAAGGATATACAGGAAATATGCACTAGCAGATGCCATTGAAGTCGTGGCCGCAAACAATGCAAAACGCCCATTGTTCTTACTGACTCCAAAGGGTAGATGATTCCCTTCCCCAAGCTGTGCACTTAGAGCGGTCACTAAGCCATACATAACAAACCCAATCACTGGCAAAGGAACACCTAGCAAAATGTAAAATGATCTTAGCTTTCAAACACCATATACGTGCAATGCATGTGGGACAAATGAAAAGACAAAGCACTACGTAGAGTGGAGTGAGGAATGCAGTTGAACTTTCACAGTTCTTTCTATGCATAGTAAAGTACTGAAACTCCCCAGTGAGGCAGTACTATAGCTTGTAACACAAATTCAAGCTTACCACAATCACATGCGAGTTATTTGAACAGGATCTAATTGAATTGCTACTTAAAGAGATCTATACAAATCTCATATTCTAGACTCATGACTACCCATAAGCATACAATCTCAAACGTTTATTTCACAATTCTACTATGGAGCAGCGTGAATCAAACTAAAGCGATTAATGATACAAACCAAAAACAACGGCGTAATCGCTGTTTAAGACATCGCCGCAAGCACCACCACCAACAGGGCAAAAGGCATCGGAGCCATTGAGCTTGAGGTAAGTCAAATACGCGGTGTCTAACATCCCAATCCCTCCGAGTCCGCTGTACCAGCTGTATGACGAAGTGTTAATAGACACTTCACTAGTGGACGACGACGATGAGGAGGAAGACAAAGAGGGCGCCGAATCTACACCATCCTCCGGCTCAGACGACGAGCATTTGATCGGAACGACATGAAATCTCCGGTGATAGACCTGATTAAGAGCGTCTGACTTCAATTGACTAATCAGAGAAGAGACTTGACAGTGAGAAGAAAATTTACCTCGAAGCGTCTCGGATAAAGAGTTGACGATGAAGGAGGAAGCTCACGGAAGTTGAAATGAAACTGAGGAGACGATACAGAGACAAACCTCGCCATCATCGTCGTCCAACAATCGCTACTCTCCACCGTTATTATTGTTAAACGCTCAACTTCATCTTCTCAGCTTCCACCATCACAGCCACTTGTTTCACTACTGGGCCTAAGGCCCATTATATAATCTCATTCGGATCAATTATTAGCTCAGAGTTGGGCCTATTAAGAGTCGTACGATAGTAAATAGACACTATCCATCCGAGTCAGCAGCAATGTGTCCACAATATCTAGACCAGCTGACGTGGCAATGTCGCTCAAGCAGGATATCGATATCTTGACGTTAGGACAGCAAATGAGTTTAGAATCGGACATCCTTCTAGTGCCACCAATGTACCTTAGAGCAGCATTAACCGGATCCTTAAAAGGATTTCTTAAAGCGTGGGATCCATGAACTATAAGAATCGGTTACAAAAACTATAAATTAAAAATCAGATTTTAAGAGTTTTTTACACTGTTCACGAATCCCACTGACACGTGTCAACTCGCGATTGGTTCACTTTAAAAAAAAAAATTTAAAAACCCATTAAGTTTCTTAGGGTTAATGTTGCTCTTACATACCCTACTGGGAAACGCAATAAAAGCTATTCAAACGGTAAAACTGGATCTAATATCTAAAAAAAAATTAGAAATTAAACATAAATTATGCGGGATAAAATATTTAGATTATTTAACGTGTTATAAAATATGTTAATTTTTACTTATATATAACATTAATACATTTTCATGTATAAAACATATAAATAAATATATTAAATATTATTACAAGAAGAAAATTAAACGACCGTTTAGACGGTGATCTAGATTGTTTAGACATAATAAAATCGAACATCTAATTTTTCACATCAATTTGGCAAGATGGATGAGGACCGCCTCACACCTGAACGGCCGACTTTTAGAACAAGGCTTACATGTACTGTTGTAGAACCCGAGTTTTATAAGGCAAGTCTCGTCCCACTTCAAAAAACCAGGCGAGGTCATCATCGTAAGTTCTTGGCAAAATCTGAAGCGTATAATGAAATATTGCAAAGCTGCCAAAGATCTTATATATATATATGGCTTCAACTGATCTTCTCGCTGATGCAAGTGTCGTTCACTTCTCCTTACACGTAGAAACTGTTAAAACAGACAAAGAGGTCTAACGCTGCCTCGTGTGTACATGTTCTCAACACAAATGTTTTGTTTGTGTCTAAATGGCACTGTACCAGATAATAAGATCACTGGTTTCCCTTGAAAGGGCAGTCCTCACAGAAAGTAACTAGTAACAACGAAATTTCAGAGCCGCTCAATGATTCTTCTCAAAAAAAAGGGGAAAAAACTTTGAAGTAAAAAACTTTGAAGTAAAAAGAAAATACTCTACAGTTATAAAGAGATCCCTCACCAATAGAAACAAAAACTATACAAAGCAAGATTTGAGCTCTATTCAGACCGATCAAACATCAAGTTTTCGGCATCTACTTGATAGTATATCAATGGTGGCCTTTTCTCAGACCTGAAATGTAGCCACCACCACGTTTATCCTTTTGGTGCTCCTCATCCAACCTGGTTGTTTCAGGGCATAGTATTACACTCACAATTGTCACACTCGCTCTTGGTAATGGTTTTACTTGAGTAGTGAGAATGATTAAAGCAGTTACCTCATGAAGTAGTTGCTTAACCATTTCCATGATCTCTGCAAAATCAGGTCTTTGAGCTGGGTCTTGTTGCCAACACTTCTCAAGAAGTTCAGTCAGTTTTGGGTGTGTTTTCTTGGGTATTTTCGGTCTAAGTCCCTGTACAAGAACTTTTAATAACTGTACAAAAACCTCTCAAAAAACTGTAAAGTCCTTATAAGCATACCTTTTGGACAACACCAACAGCTGCTTGCAGTGGAGTCAAGTAAGAATATGGGAGCTGTTTTTTATTTAACAAGTTTAGTATCTTCTACAATTCAAATCCAGAGAGAGATAAGTAAAGAGAGCTTACCTCTCCAGTCAAAAGCTCCCACAGCACGATCGCATAACTGAAGACATCTGCTCTATGATCATAAGGTTTGTGTTCAATGACCTGAGTTCAGAAAGTATATGCTCAAAGTTGAGAAACAGCCAAAACTCTTAGACAGATATGTCATTAGTTGCAACAAAAGAAGTTCATACCTCTGGAGCCATCCATCTGTAAGTCCCAGTTTCAGCTGTCATGACACCTGACTCAGTCTGCACTCTCGCAACCCCAAAATCAGCAACCTTGACGACCTGCTCAAAGTTTTAAACAGCCTGAAGACATGTACCTCTATTCTTGTAAAGTGAAAGGAAACATTTGTTGGATTTTCAAGTGTTTAGAAGATAAAAGACTACATAATCAGCGACCAAAGAATGTTGATACTTTCAACATGATTAGTGGACAAAGACTGAAACTTACGTCATGTTCATCCATAAGAAGATTAGCCGTCTTGAGGTCTCGGTGAATGATATTGTTTTGATGCAAATAGTTCATTCCTTTCGAGACGTCAAGTGCCACTTTGAGCAAAGACTGAAGTTTAAAAACGCCTTTCTGTTTGTGAAGAAAATCATATATGCTCCCACGAGCCATGAACTCTGATACAGAATAGATCAAAATCAATCCACTCTGAAAGTCAAAACTAACAAGATAAAGTGTTATGGGAATAATCTACAGGAGCCTCATTGTCTCCTGCTGTGACAACTTTCTCACAAGGCATGCAGGAACAGAACACACACTTACCTGTCACAATGCATAGGTTTGGAGATCGTGTACATGCACCTATAAACTGGACAACATTCTTGTGTCTTACTTTCCTGTAACAGCCATACCCGAAGCACAATCAGAATCTATACTATTCATGTTGGTTACTATAAGAGTATGAGTGAGAATGAGAATCAGCTGTAGCATACCTCATTATATACACTTCTTGAGAAAACTCTCGGAGCATTTCAGCATTTACACGCTCAGGTTTTAGGATTTTGATAGCAACTTCCTGACTGCAATAGGTTCCTTTATACCTGCACAGACATACAAGAATATATATGTATCCCATACCTTTGTAATATAAACTTCCCAGCATTTTGAATGATAAACTCACAGTTCTCCGTATGATCCACATGCCACTTTCTTTTCAATTTTGAGCTGCTTCATGTCAATTTCCCACTCATCAGTTCCATCCGTAGGTATTTCAACACAGGAGGGTACAAGCTCGTTGGTTGATTTGTCATGCTCAAAGAAAGTAATAGACTTTTGCCTTGAACTAGGTTGATCCTGCAGAGCAACCAGTGTGGGAGATGGAGATAAGATAAGTATATATTAAAAGTTTTGATGCAACATGTAGCAATAGAACATCAGTACAAAGTCACAAGAAAGCATTACTTGCATCTTCAGTAAATATAAAGAATACCTTAAGCTTCAGTATCTCCTTCCTCAATGCATCTTTTAAACCTTCTGTTTCCTGTACAAGCAAATCTCAACCAGTTTAGTGATGACAGGGACAGAAAGGTTAGCAATTGTCACTATCTTAAAGACATCACTGCCAAGTAATATGATGCCTTTTGAAGATCTTGTCCATGCAGAAAACGGAAACTATACCTCCTGTGACCAACCGTCAACAACGAAAACATCCAGAGAGTAACCATCCGCAGTGGAGAAAGCGTGAGCCTCTTGAATGTTCAATCCAAGTTCACCAAGCATGGAAGTTAGCTAGACGATAAGACCGTTTCTCGCTCAGAATGACATAATGAGAATAAGAACTACCCATTCTTTACATGAAAGTCTAATGGGTTCTTTAAAATGTGATTAAGTTTATGCAAATAATCATAAGAAACAATAAAATCACCAAACCTGACTAAGGAGTTTCGGCTTGTCAATGGTTGAAAAGGTGATCTCGTGCATTGGTCTATGAAACAAAGCAACATAGGACAACATCACCACCCATGGTTGTGTAAAAATATCAGGATAACAAGATAAAACATGAGACCTAGATTCCAGACAAGAATGGAGCGACTGCAATAGAACTTAGATACTAAACTTCCAGAAGAAACTCTCACCGAGAATTAGGCAACAGTGCATTGACAGCACTATCACCGTCTTCAGCATGATGTTTATAAGCTTGTGTAAGAGCCTCAATATTCGGAGAAGAACCAAAAGTTGGAGGTGCAAGAACCCTTTAAACACGAAGCAAGAAAACAGTCAGAAAGGAGAAAACGTCAAACAAAAACAACAGCCAGAACTTTATATCCTTGCCTGCTAGAGTTATATGAGCTTTGAGCATCTTCCTTAACAGCAGGATCCGAACTATCAGTGTCAGCAGAATGTCCATTAAGTGAAGGAGAAACCTGTAATAAAGACCAACACAAAACCAATTAAGTAAGCATAAGGGTTCATAATCAAACACTGAAGTCAACTAAAACAAAAAAAAGACAGATGATTTGGATAACCTGTACACAACGAACTTCAAAAACAGGTCTAGTAGCAGGATCTTCAGCTAACTTGAGCAATCTCTGATGAGTAAGTACATCTTCTGCTCTCTCAACATTTACATCCATAGCATATCTTCAGTACAAAAAAACACAAAAGGACAAGAAGCATTCAAAGTATATCAGTATCCTTCAGACAGTTCAGAGCTTGTCATGATTGATCCAAGAACAGTTTAATAAAAAGTTACCGAGCAGGAAGACGATTGAAATGGAGCCAGAGCTGGTCATCAAAGTCAGGGAAATTAGCTTCTTCGTAATTAGACTCCTGGATTCTCTGTAGAACATCACCGTACACCTCGAGCTTCATACGTTGCTGCCTAGGGTTCTCCTTAGTAACAGAAGCAGCAGCCACGACGGCTCTGCTTCCGCAACTCTCCTCCGTCTCATCTTTGATCGCCATGTGATCCAGAAAGCAAGTAAAAGGTGGAGTGGATGATCCAAGATTCAAGTAAAGGTAAAGACGAGAGAGAGAGAAGGATATGTGTGTTCGATCGAGTTCGGGTTGAGAGCCAGAGAGGACATGAGTGTTTGGTTGTGTAACAAGTAGGGACTGTCCACGTCCTCATGTGCTGTCCACGTAAGCTTTTGGGTCCCGAGATTTTTTTTTTTTCTAAATGGATAATAGACTGTTTTATTTTCTTGTTTACAGAAAACAAATATATGGTGGTGATGATGTTCTAACAAGAACAAGAAAAAGAGATATCTTCTTCATACACCATATCATATATTTAACGACTCTGGGTATTGACTTGATATGTGTATGAAATTAATTTATATAGAATGATGTATAAATATAAGTTTTGGGCCATCTTTTCGGAATCCCCTATATATTAATTCTGGAGCATTACAACTTTAAAGTGTAGCCACGTGTCATCACCAGAATGACTTTCAGAATCCTTAGGAAAAAGTTGGTCCATCTAAAATAGATTATACTTTTATTAAATTAACATGCATATTGATTAGTAGTGCATAAAAAGATACTTTACATTCTTTCCTTAAATAAAAGCTACGGAATTACCTAATATGATTAGCATATATGTGACAATTAATGTTATGAATAATATAGATTTGATAATATTTTTTGTATCCTTCATCATTTTTGTTTAATTTATTTTCTTAAAAATATTAAACAATCAAATTAATTATGTAATAAAAAATCTAGATTTTTTTCTTATATGTTATATTTTGAATTTTTTAAAACGACTATAAATTATTAAAACCTTTAAAATCTTTGCAATAAAAATTTTCTGAGAACAATGAAAATATAGAAAAAGATACAAAACTAACTGATGCACAATTCCAAAACTATTAGCACTTTTCCATAATTAATGTTTTGTTATAAAAAGATACAAATAATCATATGAATATAAAGTTTCATTTAACATATATTCATATTAAATTTATATACATATGTACTTTAATATTGTTTAAATCAAACTATATATCATATATGTTAATTATATACTTAGATGGAATATTACAACATATTTTGGTAGCCACGTTTGATTACAACATATTTCGATAGTCACATGTCATTACAACATATTAATATACGATCTGATAACAATTTATGTATTTTCCATCATTTTTTTCAATTTTATATTCTTAAAATAAATTTAACAATCACATAAGTATTTAATAAAAAATAAGATTTTTACTTGTATGCTATATTTTGAGTTTGTTTAATATAAATTACTAATACTTCTAAAAATGTACGTTGAATTTTTTTTTATCAATGCTTTAACTTTTTTATTGTAACAAGATACAAATGATCATAAAATCATATAAATATTAAATCTCATTTAATATATATTCAAATTATATATATATATATATAGTTGGTCTTTCAAATAAAAATTATACTTTTATTAAATTAACATGCATATTGATTAGTAGTCGATAAAAGGATATTTTACATTCTTTCCTTAATTAATAGCTACGAAATTATCTAATATGATTAACATATATGTGACAATTAATGTTTTGCATAATAAATATTTGTTAATATTTTTTGTATCCTTCATCAATTTTGTTTAATTTATGTTATTAAAAATATTAAACATCATATTAACCATGTAATAAAAAATCTAGATTTTTTTATTATATATTATATTTTGAATTTTTCAAAACGACTATAAATTATTAAAACAGTTAAAATCCTTACAATGAAAATTTTATGAGAACAATAGAAATATGGAAAAAGATACAAAAATAATTGATGCATAATTCCAAAAGTATTAGTACTTTTTCCATAATTAATGTTTTGTTATAGAAATATACAAGTAATCATAAAATCATATGAATATGAAGTTTTATTTAATATATATATATATTCAGATTAAATAATATATATATGTATTTTAATATTGTTTAAATTAAAATATATATCATATAAAATACATATATGTTAATTATATACTTATATGGAACATTACAACATATCTTGGTAGTCACGTTTGATTACAACATATTTAGATAGTCACATGTTATTACAACATATTAATATACGATCTGATAACAATTTATGTATCTTCCATCATTTTTTCAATTTTACATTTTTAAAATAAATTTAACAATCACATAACTATGTAATAATTTTTTTTTTACTTATATGCTATATTTTGAGTTTGTTTAATATAAATTATCAAGACTGCTAAAAATCTATGTTGAAATTTTTTGATTAATGGTTTAATTTTTTTATTGTAACAAGATACAAATGATCATAAAATCATATAAATATTAAATCTTATTTAGTATATATATTCAAATTATATATATATATATATAAATATATATATATATATTTATTTCAATATCATTTAAATTAATATATATATCATATTAAAAATACATAAAATGTTAATTTCAAAATTTAAATTGAGTTAGAAGCCCGGTAAATAAATATTCATATTAGTAAAAATATTATTTTTGTTATAGCAAATATAAAAATGTTAATAAAATCATATGAGTACCAAATTTCAATAAATAAATATTCATATTGTATAATATATATCTATGTCAATATCATTTAATTTTATAAGTAAATGATTTATTTTGATTTTTATCAACTCAATTATTCAATATATTTATTATTGTATAATATGTAAATTAACAAAAATAAATAATAATATTTATAAATAATTTGTATACATAATTAATGTTTATTCGGCGCAAGCACGTATCTCTAATGTTATTTAATCATATCATTTTAAAATTACGATTCTTCATATCGAAGTGAGATGGTGAACTATAACAATTAGATAATATTATTGAAGCTCAATGTAAATTATATAGGTTTAAAAAATATCAACAAACATGACCTTATAATCAACTTTATATTGACGGTCCATGATCATATGTTTGGAGACTTATGACATAGTTTAGACAATAAAAGTTGATATTTAATAGTTATTAATATATACGTTTCACCCTGCGCATGCGCGCGGGTAATCACCTAGTAACTAAGTAAGATTAAATTTTCTTATACTCTTAAGTCTCTAGTTTTACCCACATAAACAAAACTCAAGGCAACAAAGGCATGGCTGCTAGGGCCGTGTGGCCCATGCTCGCTTGGCGTGACAACTAGCCTACAAGTCTACAAATTACATAAAACTTCATTACACTAAAAAAAGGGGAAATCGCATAAAAAACCTTGAAAGTGGCACTCACTGACACTTTAAACCTTGAACTTTTTCGACTATCACTTTAAACCTCTAGAGTGGCAATTGTATCACAATAAACCTTCAACTTGGCTAACTTGTACATCAAGCAAAAAGTTGACATGTCAAACAGGTAAACCTGATGATGTGTCAGTTTTTTTTCGAAAATAATTATTATTTAATTAATAAAATAAACAAAAATTAAATAAAAATCAGAAAATTAAATAAAAAATCACATAACTAAAATTAAAAATCAGAAAAAATTAAATAAGTATTATAAAATAAATTAAAAATCATAAAATTAAAAAAAAATATATTTTAAAAATCAAAAAATAATAATTAAAATAGAGAAAATTAGAAAAATAGAAAATTAAACAAAAAAATCACAAAATTAAAAATTAAAAAATTATAATATTCTCTTTTAAAATCACAAGATTTTTTTTTTAAATATATCATCTTTGACAATAACAATTCAAATATATCAGTGATGACGATGGTGGTTTCTCACATAATCATTATCAGTGACGTTTTTAATATATTCCTAACGATAGTTTCATCGTTGACCTATCTCTAACGATAGTTTCATCTTTGACATATATACTTTTTAAATGATGATTATGAAAACATTGTTTTTTAATGATGATGTCGAAAATTATCGTTAGAGATATGTCAAAAACGTCATTGTTAATGGTTATATGAGAAACCACCATCATCATCAGTGATATGTTTGAAATTGTTATTGTCAACTATTTTAAACAATAGATAGATCAACGATGATGATGTTATCACTTAAAAAGTAGATATGTCAAAGATGAAAACTATCGTTAGAGATAGGTCAATGATGAAACTATCAGTAGGAATATGTTAAAAACTTCATTGATAATGATTATGTGAGAAACCACCTTTTACGTCTTTTGATCGTTAAAAGAATTAAAATTAATTTATTTTCTTTTATATTAAATGGCAGGTCTTTGGGAGATTGGCTTTCAACATTGAGAGGCACCAGTGTGTGTGAAAATCTGGATCCCTTGACCTTGTTCTTCATCCTTTTTATATAGTGTTCGCCTAAAACTTTCAATACCCTGATCGGTTTCTCCTAATGGACCTTGTTTTTACGGGTTGAGTGAACAAGACGACAAATCACTTTACTGAGACAAATGTTTTTAATCGCTTCGGTAAGTCGATTTGGAAATGGCTTTTGTCGAGTAAAAGTACTCTGAAACCAAGCTCGGTACTTTAAACCAAGAATCAAGCCGTTTTCCTATGATTTGATAGGAAGGACCTGCTATTTTGTGGACATTGTAGGGATGTAATCCACCATCTACACTAGGCGGAACCAAATACAGCTCATTCTCTGATAACGTCAGGTCCGTATCTGATATGTTGGGAGATGGCAAGAGAAGTGAGTCTTTGTCTTCGACAATGGCGAAATCAACGCTTCTTCGCCCGCAGTTTTTACACACTCTTCTTCCTGGCTTTCAAACTCAACTAGTAAACTACGGTTTCTTCATTCTTCGATCAGTTTCTATTCATAATTAATCATCCTTTTTCTTATGTTTGCGTAGATGATTCCGTCAGACTTCTTCTCGAATTATATCAAAGAAACAAGCTTGGACTTGGAGACGACTACGGCGGAGCTCAAGTCGGACTCCTCCTCCGACATAACCTGGAAAGTCAAATTGACTGGTCGGATATTTAATGATGGCTGGGGAGACTTCGCCGTCTCTAACAATCTGCAGGTCGGCAACGTCGTCCTTGTCAGATACGAAGGAGATATGGTATTCCATGTTTCTGATCTAGGACCCAGTTTCTGTCAGATCCAACACATTAAACCTCCACGACAAAACATTGATGATGATGATGGTAACTCTCTTCTGAGTTTGAAAAAAATCAATAAATTAATGAGAAAGTTGCCAACTTGTGTGATCGTTTGTTCTTTTTTCTGAAGCAGGTAGATTTTTGTTGAGGAAGCATCCAAGAACAGATGATTTTGATGGTATTTTTACTTCTACTATATATGAATCGATATAGTATATTATGAAATTTTAACGTGCTGAAATGTTTCTGACATAGAGCTTCCTATAAACAATAAAGTGAAGATCAACAGTAATGAAACTAAAGGGGATTCTCCCTCGTCAGTAGACAACAACTCATGTGTTGTGGCGAGTCTACACAATGATACACTGGTATTTACTTTACTTCTGCATTTACCCAAAATCTCATACTAATTACTAGCTTTTGCACAATCTTGTGTTTATCTGGTGTTTGCAGTGTCTTCCACAGCATTTTACAAGCTCAATTGCTCTTACAAGAAACTGTTCTGAAGCTCATTCCACCCAACTTAGCAATGAGAAAGATGACATAGAAAGGGAGAGGAAAGAAGACGAGTCATTAATGGATATAGAAAAGAAGAAGTTTCAGCCGAAGCAAAGACCTGTTTCATATTCATCATACTCACCATGTCATAAGCGATTCGTAACATTTACGCTCCCGCCTGATTATGCCACACTTTGTAGATTGGTAAGTTCATGAATAATAAAAACAACTCTTTATTCTGCCATTATCGGTTTTGATGCATTTTATTTGACCTCTGTTCAAATATCTCCAGACTCTTCCAAATCTATTCGTGAAGGAGAATGGCATCAACAAGCCTGGGGAGATATGTGTGCTGGGTAAAGATGGTGCAAAGTGGCCGATCAGCCTTCTACTGGACAAGAAAGGAATAATGAGTTTGGGAAAGGGTTGGAAAGAATTTGTCAAAGCAAATGGGTTAGAGACAGGATTCACGCTCAAGCTGATGTGGAAAGACACAACTCCTTCGTTTAGTTTATGCTGTGCAGAATCAGCGAGTGACAAAGATGAAGATGAGTATTTAAAATCTATCAAGAAACAGTCTCTTTCAGTAGATCGGAGAATCAGAGACAAGATCATAAAAGATGAGAGTAACAAAGAGGAGAAAAGGTCATGGGAAAGAGAAAAAATTTATCTGGGAGGGAGAGATGTTGGTGATTTTGAGGGTATTTGTACTTCTCTTGTGTTCTGTTATATATGAATCCATATAGTATATTATGAGGTTGTAACATGCGGGAGGTTTCTGGTATAGATGTTCCTATAAACAAGAAAGTAAAGACGGACAGTCATGGAACAGAAAGGGATTCTTCTTCATTAGACAACTCATGTTTTGTGGCCTTTGTCACGGATTCGAGTCTAGACACAGATACACTGGTATTTACTTTACTTCTGCATTTACCAAAATCTCATACTAATAGCTTTCGCATGCTGTTTATAGGGCTGGACATTAAGTGTAGTCTAATTTCGTTTGGCAAATAAAAGATTTCAAGTAAAGTCAAAACTAAATCTCAGTTTTGTATGGTTCTGTCCTGACACAAACGTCTTAGGTATCTTATCTTCAAGTTGGATTTGATTCATCGTTGTTTACTTTGACTCTGCTTGGTTTAGTTTGGTTTCATTTGAACTGGCTTGACTTGCCTTATTTGCCTACTTTCATGCATTGAATCATTCATGTTAGTGTTTGCTATATTATTGTTAAGTTGGTTAGTGGAAAAACTAAACAAAAAGTCATAAGAAGATGTGACCCTTGTTATTAATCTGGTGTTTGCAGTATCTTCCACGATATTTTACATTCTCAAATGGTCTGACAAGAAAATGCCGCAAGATTGTTTTAACAGATGGTGGGGGAAGATCATGGGCAATGGACCTGAGCTTCAACGAATCTTCTGATATTTTTTACATAAGCCCAGGTTGGAGAAGTTTCTGTGACGAAAACAGTGTAGAAGCAGGAGGCTTTTTTACGTTTAAACTAGTGGGAAATGGGGAAACCCCTGTGCTCAGTTTCTACCCTATGGAATCTATCGATAGTAGAAGGCAAACAGACTGTTTTGAAGCTCATTCCACAGAAGTTAGCAATGAGGAAGAGGACACAGAAAGGAAGAGAAATGAAGACGAGACATTAGTGGATATAGAAAAGAAGGGTAAGCGGAAACAAAGACTTGTGTCATATTCATCATATTCACCATGTTATAAGCGATTTATAACATTTACGCTCCCACCTGATTATGCCACACTTGATAAATTGGTGAGTATCGAAACCCAAGCTTGATATTGCCATTATTGGTTTTGATGCATGTTTATTTGACCTCTGTTCAATTATCTCCAGACTCTTCCAAAGCTATTCGTGAAGGAGAATGGAATCAACAAGCCTGGGGAGATATATCTGTTGGGTAAAGATGGTAAAAAGTGGCTGACACGACTTTTACTGGACAAGAAAGGACTGATGAGACTGGGAAAGGGTTGGAAAGATTTTGTCAAAGCAAATGGGGTAGAGTCTGGATTCACGCTCAAGTTGATGTGGGAAGACACAACTCCTTCGTTTAGTTTATGCTGTGCAGAATCTACGGGTGACAAAGATCAAGAAGAATGTTTAGAAGTTATCAAGCAACGATTTCTTTCTATAGATCGGAGAATCAGAGATAAGATCAGCAAAGATGAGAATGACAAAGAGGAGAAAAAGTCATGGGAAAGAGAAAAGATTAATATGAGAGGGAGAGATTCAACTACGTCGAGCCAAAAGCAATTCCTTAGATTAGCAATCACCCCTACCAGTCTCCGATGTAATAGAATGGTAAGTTAACAAAATCAACTCTTGCCTCAAACAGTTGGTTTCTCTTTCTTGTACTCTTAATGGCTTATCAAAAAAAATTGTGTATTATTTTATTCTCCTTTCAAATCTTTTTCAGCGTCTTCCAATACCATTCTTGAGAGAGAGTAGCATGGACAAGCCTGGAGTGATATATCTGTTGGGAAAAGATGATACAAAGTGGATGGCTAATCTTATACAGGAAGGAGACGGAAGAATGAAGTTGGGAAAAGGCTGGACAGCTTTTGCTAAAGAAAACGAGTTTAAGCCGGGAGAATCCGTTACATTGGAGTCAATCTGGGAAGATGAGACTCCTATGATCAGGTTTCTCCGTACAGAGTCTGAAAGTTCAGAAGCTAACAAGAAAGAGTCCATTTACACGGAAGACACAGAACCTAAAACGAGAGATTCATCTTCAGCAATCCATGACCGGTTCGTGACATTAACACTAACACATGAAGATGTCAAAGCCTGTATGCTGGTAATTTAATTCAAACATTTTTTTTTTTGTTTCAGAAGTGAATATAGTTTGTCTTGAATTTTATTTTGGTAATGAGATGTCTTTGTTCATCTATTGTTGCAGATTCTTCCTAGTCAGTTCTTGAAGGCCAATGGTATCAGCAAACTTGGGAAGATAACTCTTTTGGATGAAAATGGAGTAGAATTGTCGGCATATCTACTGTCAAGAGAAGGAATTGTTGCTTTGGAAAGTGGTTGGCGTGAGTTTTGTGAAGCTAATGGCGTCAAGTTGGGAGAATCTTTCACTTTGGAGTGCATTAAAGAGCAAGACGAAACAGCTCCTGTACTTAAAGTTATGTTCTCAGGAGAGTAATAGACAAAAATAGGTTAGTTAGGAATAGAAAGCATGTAGTGTAGAGTTGGAGAGGCTTAGGGAAAGGAAGTAGCTCTAAATAAACGGGATTTATATTGTCCCTTATTTGATTTTTCTGGCTTCCATGGCCTCTGCCACGGCCAAAGAGGAAGAAGTCTGATTCTTCGTTTGTCCTCCAGAGAGTCAGAGTCAGAAGAAGAGAGCAACTGTGTTCTGTCTCTCTCTAACTCTTGACTCATAGATATAAGAAGATAGAATCATTCCGACTGTTACACTTCGGTTAGTTGGATCTTTATATAACTCGCTCAGAGGTGACTGTTACAACTTTTTGATTGGTTAAAGTCTGTTCTTGTGGACTCAGTTCGGATTTAGTCCTGTGTATGCGATTGATCTTCTCTGTCCAGGTTTCAGTTTCAATTCGGATTTACAAACACAATGTCGTCTCAAAACTGTTATTTTCTTGTAGGGGACTGATACATATCACTACCAAAAGGCCCAGAAATAACAGGTCCACCAGGTTTGTTAGCGCTAACATTCGAGTGGCCAGTTCGGTGAGCCATGGTGAAGCCAACCAACGGCTCATGACCGCCTTAGCCAACCGAAGCCGAAGTCCATCGGCTTGCCGCAACAAGCCAACCCCTCGTCGGCCCATGAGCTGTCAGGACCAACAAACCCTATCAGGGCGAACCGACTTAGGGCACTCGGTCTCCTAGCACCTATAAAGAAAGAAGGGAGATCAAAGAGGAGGGGAGAAAAAAACTGAACACACACAAACCGGCTAGAATTAGGGTTT